>JAVXUP010001533.1:0-170000 GCA_033070095.1 Escallonia herrerae
AGTCTATCCACCATGCGTCGTCATCTTCAAGGACATTTGCCTCACTGATTACCGCGACTAAATTATTTTCGGTCGCCTTTTTTTGTTTCTTCAAGGCACGGCAATCACGCTTATAGTGCCCTGGTTTGCCACAGTGAAAACACTTTCCTTTGTGTTTTTTCTTCTTGTCCTTGTCGTCGTCGTCATTTCCTTGAAGCTTCCTTTTTCTTGTTCTGGGAGTTCTTCTTGGATGATTCTCCTTCTTCCACGGCCAAGATTTTAGAAACACCCTCGCTTTTAGACTTTTCTTCCTTGCGCAAGTCTTCCTCAATCCGAAGATGAGTACCCAACTCGTCAAGGTTGATGTCTTCCTTGCGATGCTTAAGGTTGTTCCTAAAATTCTTCCAAGAAGGAGGCAATTTATCAATGATAGACGTAACCACGATAAACTCATCCAAGGCTAACTTGTGTTGGGAATAACGATCAAGAATACTTTTAATCTCATTAAACTGTTCCATAACCGACCTACCATCAACCATTTTGTAATCAAAAAATTTGGAAACGATGAACCTTTTACTGGTGGCATCCTCGGTGATGTAGCGACGCTCCAATTGGTTCCAAAGTTCCTTAGCGGTCTTGACAGTATGATAGGCATCGAATAGCGTGTTGGACATGCCATTCAGAATATGTCCTCGACATATCTCATCGTCTTGATCCCACCTCAATCTTTCACGTGTCTTCGCAACACTTTCTTCCTCATTTTCACCGGGTTCCGGAGGTCTTGGATTCACGATCACATAGTACACTTTCACTGTTACTAGTAAAAAGTGCATCTTCCTTTGCCAACGAACGAAGTCCCCACCATCAAAACGCTCCAAGCGGTGGAAATCCGAGCCCATGTCTTTCAACGTCACGAACGCCATTGTTGCAGAATATAAACCTAAGATTGTTGGATTTTTATGAGATGGCTTTGTGACTGAAAGATGATCGGCTTCGAGGCACGTTGTAAAACGCTCTCCTTAAGTTTATATTTGCCCCCACCTAAAATTGGTGTGCAGCGGGTTACAGGCAAATACCCTCCAAGATACAACGAAGCGCACTAGTGAATAGCGCTTGCACACACGATATTCACTCCACAGAAAAGTGTATGAAATACTGGATAACGGGTTTACAACTAAGAAATTCTGCAGAAATTTCTTATTGTAAAAGATCTGCAGAAAGGAGAAGAGAGTAGAGGCTTATCTATATGGTCAGATTTTCGGACCATTGTGCTCTATTTAAAGCACTAGTGGTTGCTAATCAAGGGTCATACCCTTTCATCATGCACCCAAGCAATCTGGACCGTCGGATTAGAAACCGTTAAGATTAACGGTCCAGATCTGGACTGGTAACTAACCAGCTCTCAACAGGTGGGTCTGGCCCGAACTGGAACCACCCAGCTGCAACCGTTCGGGCATAACCTGAACCAGTGCAAGTGTAACCACTCAGCTGCTAACGGTCGGATCCGACCCGATCCGTTGCACCGACGGCCTAGTTTTCGTTCGTCACGAAAACTTAAAGGCGTCTAATTGCGTCTCGCGACGATGCGCACGTGCGAAGTGCAAAGTGCGCCATCAAAGCGCCACATTGCGCCTCACAGCCCACTGCCACGCGCGCGCGCGCGCGTGCGTGCGATCGTTCCTCGTATGGTGCTTCGCACCATACTCGGTGCACATGCATACACCTTAGCACACCACATAAGTATTAAAGTAAGTGGAGTTCTTTATTATATACCCACTTACTTTTCCAATTCCCTTCTATGTGGGATTCCTCCCTCTTTGCCTCTTCATCTTCCTTTCATCATTTTGACAAAGAAAATGAACCACTTTGACACTATATTTTGAAAAAACACTAACAATCCCCACCATTTTACAAAATATAAAATAAAAACAAAACAAAAAACCAGATCTTATTATCCAGTGAAGTACATGCATAAATGAAGATGTCTTACGACTTGAATCTTCACTTAGTGATTACATAACAAGACTAATCTGAAAAAGTGTGGTAGATAAACTTTGAACCACCTATCCTTGTTGACTAGCCGGTCACATATCACACATGAAACTCCTATCCATACACAAATCCAGAAAACTGCTTATACAATAAATGGCCATGTAATTTGTATCTTGTTTTTCATGAGTGCTCTAGAGTTAAGCCCTTTAAACTCGACAGAAGCGGCCCCACTTCACACTCACTAGTCAGGTCTATCAAGAGTGTACCGTAACTAACACTTCAAAGAATGATCCTTTTATAGACCTATTAAGAGTATAATACTCACCCTAGTTCTTCATTACGGTTACCAAGCACATTACCTTGGGATGACTAAAATTTGTGCTTGCAATCACCATCATAATGTACTTTTGACTCGTTGAACTCAAGACTTGGTGTTAGCAAGCGTTAAGTCGAGATTTCCATCATTGCTGATCCTTGACATGGGCTTGAGTCCCATCCCTCGTGAGGTCCTAATAATCATTTCCCTTGGAAGCCCTTTAGTTAACGGATCCGCTAAATTTTCCAATGACCTCACATATTCCAATGTGATTACACCTTCGGTAATCAACTGCCTCACGTAGCTATGTCTAAGACCAATATGTCTAGACTTTCCATTATACACTTCGCTACATGCTCGTGATAGAGTTGATTGACTATCACACCTTATCGATATCGGAGCCATAGGCTTAGGCCATAAAGGAACCTCTAAAAGTAAATTCCTTAGCCATTCTGCCTCCTTGCCCCCTGCAGCTAAAGCAATAAACTCTGCTGCCATGGTAGAATCAGTAATGCAAGTCTGTTTCTTCGAACCCCAGGATATTGCTCCCCCACCAAATGTGAAAATCCATCCACTTGTGGAAGCATAATCCTCCCGATTCGTAATCCAACTGGCATCTGTGTATCCTTCCAAAACAGAAGGATACCCATTATAACATATGCCGAACTCCATGGTTCTTTTAAGGTACTTAAAGACCCTATATATTGCATTCCAATGCATATTACTAGGACAACTAGTATATCTACTAAGTTTTCCTACTGCATAAGCAATATCCGGTCTAGTACAAGTCATGGCATACATTAAACAGCCTATTGCACTCGCATATTCTAGTTGTCTCACAGCTCTACCATCATTAGGAGACAACTTAATACTCTCATCGAACGGAGTACTAACTGGTGTGCTATCCAAATGGTCAAACCTTTTTAACACCTTCTCAATATAATGAGATTGTGACAAGGTTATGCAACCATTATTCCTTATGATTTTAATTCCTAAAATCACGTCAGCAACACCCATGTCTTTCATTTCAAATTTATTGGATAAGAATTTCTTTGTCTTTACAACTTGTTCCAAGTCAGTACCAAAAATGAGCATATCATCTACGTATAAGCAAATGATAACTCCCTTACCGCCATCGAACTTACTGTACACACACTTATCCGATTCATGTATTTTAAAACCATTAGACATCACAATTTGATCAAACTTTTGATGCCACTGCTTAGGGGCTTGCTTAAGTCCATACAATGACTTAATCAACTTACAAACTTTATTTTCTTGCCCACGTACAACAAACCCTTCCTGTTGTTGCATGTATACCTCCTCATCTAATTCACCATTTAAGAATGCCGTTTTAACATCCATTTGATGAATAACTAGCTTATGGATGGAAGCTAGTGCAATAAGCACCCTAATAGTGGCTATCCTTGCAACTGGTGCATAAGTGTCAAAATAATCAACACCTTCCTTTTGGGAAAAACCCTTAGCCACTAACCTTGCCTTAAAATTTTCAATCGATCCATCAACCCTTAACTTTTTCTTGAAGATCCATTTACAACCAATGGGTTTAGAACCAGGTGGTAAATCCACCAATTTCCATGTTCCATTTTCCATGATTGAATCAATCTCTTCATTTATTGCTTCCTTCCAAAAAGAAGAATCTTGAGACCTCATGGCCTCTTCATAAGTCCTAGGGTCAGATTCCACATTTAAAACAATCGGTATGGAGTTTTGTATTGCCGTCCTAGTTCCTTCTACCAAATACATGTAGAAATCGGGTCCATAGGTTTTAGCAATTCTCATTCGTTTGCTCCTTCTAGGTTCCACTTCATTTTCATGGTTTTCCTCAACATCACGTTGACCTTCCTTTTGCTCAACTTGCTTAGGAAGTGATTGGAACCTACTTTCGTCAAAGATGGCATCTCTAGATTCAATGATAGTGTTTTTAGAATAATAATCATTTTGTTCCACTACCATGAACCTATATGCTTTACTGTGTAAAGCATAACCAATGAAAATACATTCAATGCCTCTTTCACCCAATTTCTTCCTTTTTGGTTCCGGAACTCTTACAACGGCCCTACAACCCCAAACTTTAAAATAATTCAGATTAGGCTTCCTTTTCTTCCATAACTCATAAGGAGTAACGTTATTCCCTTTAGTTGGAACTCTATTTAATATGTAGCAAGCTGTTAATAAAGCTTCCCCCAAAATCCTTTTCCTAGACCCGAGTTGGAGAGCATGGCATTAACCATTTCGACTAATGTCCGATTCTTTCTTTCCGCTACACCGTTCTGTTGTGGTGTATACGGTGCAGAGAGTTCATGCACTATGCCATTTTCTTCAAAAAATGGTGGCTCATAGTACTCTCCTCCCCTATCGGTTCTAAGTATTTTTATTTTGGCATCACAAAAATTTTCTACTTCATTTTTATATGTGACAAAACTAGGCATGGCATCACTTTTATTATGCAATAAATAAACATAGCAATACCTAGAATAATTATCAATGAAGGTCACATAATATGAGTTTCCTCCTAATGAAGGAGAGGAGTGAAAATCTCCTAAATCACTATGTATTAAATCTAAAATCTTAGACTCTCTTTGTCCATTTGGAAAAGGAGCTCTAGTGATTTTAGTGAGCATACATGTCTTGCAAAATCCTTTATCTACATGCATACTAGGCAAAAGATTTAATTTAATCATGTCATCAATTTTTCTAGTATTAACATGTCCTAAACGATTATGCCAAAGAAAAGATTGTGACTCAATAATATAAGCAGAAATAATATTCTTATTATTAATATTAAGTTTAAACAATCCCTCACAAAGATATCCCTTTCCCACAAAAATCCCTCCCTTAGAGAGTACAAACTTATCAGCTTCAAAAACAAGTTTGAAACCAAACTTGTTAAGCATACAACCCGAAACTAAATTCTTCCTAATTTCGGGCACATAACAAACATTGGTAAGGGTGACAACTTTTCCGGATGTAAACTCGAGCTCGACATTTCCTTTGCCCACAATTTGTACAATTGACGAGTTTCCCATGTAAAGAAGGCTTCCATCCTTTACCGGTTCATAGGTTGTAAAAAACCTCTTGTCCTTGCACACATGCTTTGTCGCACCCGAGTCTATCCACCATGCGTCGTCATCTTCAAGGACATTTGCCTCACTGATTACCGCGACTAAATTATTTTCGGTCGCCTTTTTTTGTTTCTTCAAGGCACGGCAATCACGCTTATAGTGCCCTGGTTTGCCACAGTGAAAACACTTTCCTTTGTGTTTTTTCTTCTTGTCCTTGTCGTCGTCGTCATTTCCTTGAAGCTTCCTTTTCTTGTTCTCACGGGAGTTCTTCTTGGATGATTCTCCTTCTTCCACGGCCAAGATTTTAGAAACACCCTCGCTTTTAGACTTTTCTTCCTTGCGCAAGTCTTCCTCAATCCGAAGATGAGTACCCAACTCGTCAAGGTTGATGTCTTCCTTGCGATGCTTAAGGTTGTTCCTAAAATTCTTCCAAGAAGGAGGCAATTTATCAATGATAGACGTAACCACGATAAACTCATCCAAGGCTAACTTGTGTTGGGAATAACGATCAAGAATACTTTTAATCTCATTAAACTGTTCCATAACCGACCTACCATCAACCATTTTGTAATCAAAAAATTTGGAAACGATGAACCTTTTACTGGTGGCATCCTCGGTGATGTAGCGACGCTCCAATTGGTTCCAAAGTTCCTTAGCGGTCTTGACAGTATGATAGGCATCGAATAGCGTGTTGGACATGCCATTCAGAATATGTCCTCGACATATCTCATCGTCTTGATCCCACCTCAATCTTTCACGTGTCTTCGCAACACTTTCTTCCTCATTTTCACCGGGTTCCGGAGGTCTTGGATTCACGATCACATAGTACACTTTCACTGTTACTAGTAAAAAGTGCATCTTCCTTTGCCAACGAACGAAGTCCCCACCATCAAAACGCTCCAAGCGGTGGAAATCCGAGCCCATGTCTTTCAACGTCACGAACGCCATTGTTGCAGAATATAAACCTAAGATTGTTGGATTTTTATGAGATGGCTTTGTGACTGAAAGAGGATCGGCTTCGAGGCACGTTGTAAAACGCTCTCCTTAAGTTTATATTTGCCCCCACCTAAAATTGGTGTGCAGCGGGTTACAGGCAAATACCCTCCAAGATACAACGAAGCGCACTAGTGAATAGCGCTTGCACACACGATATTCACTCCACAGAAAAGTGTATGAAATACTGGATAACGGGTTTACAACTAAGAAATTCTGCAGAAATTTCTTATTGTAAAAGATCTGCAGAAAGGAGAAGAGAGTAGAGGCTTATCTATATGGTCAGATTTTCGGACCATTGTGCTCTATTTAAAGCACTAGTGGTTGCTAATCAAGGGTCATACCCTTTCATCATGCACCCAAGCAATCTGGACCGTCGGATTAGAAACCGTTAAGATTAACGGTCCAGATCTGGACTGGTAACTAACCAGCTCTCAACAGGTGGGTCTGGCCCGAACTGGAACCACCCAGCTGCAACCGTTCGGGCATAACCTGAACCAGTGCAAGTGTAACCACTCAGCTGCTAACGGTCGGATCCGACCCGATCCGTTGCACCGACGGCCTAGTTTTTCGTCACGAAAACTTAAAGGCGTCTAATTGCGTCTCGCGACGATGCGCACGTGCGAAGTGCAAAGTGCGCCATCAAAGCGCCACATTGCGCCTCACAGCCCACTGCCACGCGCGCGCGCGCGCGTGCGTGCGATCGTTCCTCGTATGGTGCTTCGCACCATACTCGGTGCACATGCATACACCTTAGCACACCACATAAGTATTAAAGTAAGTGGAGTTCTTTATTATATACCCACTTACTTTTCCAATTCCCTTCTATGTGGGATTCCTCCCTCTTTGCCTCTTCATCTTCCTTTCATCATTTTGACAAAGAAAATGAACCACTTTGACACTATATTTTGAAAAAACACTAACAATCCCCACCATTTTACAAAATATAAAATAAAAACAAAACAAAAAACCAGATCTTATTATCCAGTGAAGTACATGCATAAATGAAGATGTCTTACGACTTGAATCTTCACTTAGTGATTACATAACAAGACCAATCTGAAAAAGTGTGGTAGATAAACTTTGAACCACCTATCCTTGTTGACTAGCCGGTCACATATCACACATGAAACTCCTATCCATACACAAATCCAGAAAACTGCTTATACAATAAATGGCCATGTAATTTGTATCTTGTTTTTCATGAGTGCTCTAGAGTTAAGCCCCTTAAACTCGACAGAAGCGGCCCCACTTCACACTCACTAGTCAGGTCTATCAAGAGTGTACCGTAACTAACACTTCAAAGAATGATCCTTTTATAGACCTATTAAGACTATAATACTCACCCTAGTTCTTCATTACGGTTACCAAGCACATTACCTTGGGATGACTAAATTTGTGCTTGCAATCACCATCATAATGTACTTTTGACTCGTTGAACTCAAGACTTGGTGTTAGCAAGCGTTAAGTCGAGATTTCCATCATTGCTGATCCTTGACATGGGCTTGAGTCCCATCCCTCGTGAGGTCCTAATAATCATTTCCCTTGGAAGCCCTTTAGTTAACGGATCCGCTAAATTTTCCAATGACCTCACATATTCCAATGTGATTACACCTTCGGTAATCAACTGCCTCACGTAGCTATGTCTAAGACCAATATGTCTAGACTTTCCATTATACACTTCGCTACATGCTCGTGATAGAGTTGATTGACTATCACACCTTATCGATATCGGAGCCAAAGGCTTAGGCCATAAAGGAACCTCTAAAAGTAAATTCCTTAGCCATTCTGCCTCCTTGCCCCCTGCAGCTAAAGCAATAAACTCTGCTGCCATGGTAGAATCAGTAATGCAAGTCTGTTTCTTCGAACCCCAGGATATTGCTCCCCCACCGAATGTGAAAATCCATCCACTTGTGGAAGCATAATCCTCCCGATTCGTAATCCAACTGGCATCTGTGTATCCTTCCAAAACAGAAGGATACCCATTATAACATATGCCGAACTCCATGGTTCTTTTAAGGTACTTAAAGACCCTATATATTGCATTCCAATGCATATTACTAGGACAACTAGTATATCTACCAAGTTTTCCTACTGCATAAGCAATATCCGGTCTAGTACAAGTCATGGCATACATTAAACAGCCTATTGCACTCGCATATTCTAGTTATCTCACAGCTCTACCATCATTAGGAGACAACTTAATACTCTCATCGAACGGAGTACTAACTGGTGTGCTATCCAAATGGTCAAACCTTTTTAACACCTTCTCAATATAATGAGACTGTGACAAGGTTATGCAACCATTATTCCTTATGATTTTAATTCCTAAAATCACGTCAGCAACACCCATGTCTTTCATTTCAAATTTATTGGATAAGAATTTCTTTGTCTTTACAACTTGTTCCAAGTCAGTACCAAAAATGAGCATATCATCTACGTATAAGCAAATGATAACTCCCTTACCGCCATCGAACTTACTGTACACACACTTATCCGATTCATGTATTTTAAAACCATTAGACATCACAATTTGATCAAACTTTTGATGCCACTGCTTAGGGGCTTGCTTAAGTCCATACAATGACTTAATCAACTTACAAACTTTATTTTCTTGCCCACGTACAACAAACCCTTCCTGTTGTTGCATGTATACCTCCTCATCTAATTCACCATTTAAGAATGCCGTTTTAACATCCATTTGATGAATAACTAGCTTATGGATGGAAGCTAGTGCAATAAGCACCCTAATAGTGGCTATCCTTGCAACTGGTGCATAAGTGTCAAAATAATCAACACCTTCCTTTTGGGAAAAACCCTTAGCCACTAACCTTGCCTTAAAATTTTCAATCGATCCATCAACCCTTAACTTTTTCTTGAAGATCCATTTACAACCAATGGGTTTAGAACCAGGTGGTAAATCCACCAATTTCCATGTTCCATTTTCCATGATTGAATCAATCTCTTCATTTATTGCTTCCTTCCAAAAAGAAGAATCTTGAGACCTCATGGCCTCTTCATAAGTCCTAGGGTCAGATTCCACATTTAAAACAATCGGTATGGAGTTTTGTATTGCCGTCCTAGTTCCTTCTACCAAATACATGTAGGAATCGGGTCCATAGGTTTTAGCAATTCTCATTCGTTTGCTCCTTCTAGGTTCCACTTCATTTTCATGGTTTTCCTCAACATCACGTTGACCTTCCTTTTGCTCAACTTGCTTAGGAAGTGATTGGAACCTACTTTCGTCAAAGATGGCATCTCTAGATTCAATGATAGTGTTTTTAGAATAATAATCATTTTGTTCCACTACCATGAACCTATATGCTTTACTGTGTAAAGCATAACCAATGAAAATACATTCAATGCCTCTTTCACCCAATTTCTTCCTTTTTGGTTCCGGAACTCTTACAACGGCCCTACAACCCCAAACTTTAAAATAATTCAGATTAGGCTTCCTTTTCTTCCATAACTCGTAAGGAGTAACGTTATTCCCTTTAGTTGGAACTCTATTTAATATGTAGCAAGCTGTTAATAAAGCTTTCCCCCAAAATCCTTTTCCTAGACCCGAGTTGGAGAGCATGGCATTAACCATTTCGACTAATGTCCGATTCTTTCTTTCCGCTACACGGTTCTGTTGTGGTGTATACGGTGCAGAGAGTTCATGCACTATGCCATTTTCTTCAAAAAATGGTGGCTCATAGTACTCTCCTCCCCTATCGGTTCTAAGTATTTTTATTTTGGCATCACAAAAATTTTCTACTTCATTTTTATATGTGACAAAACTAGGCATGGCATCACTTTTATTATGCAATAAATAAACATAGCAATACCTAGAATAATTATCAATGAAGGTCACATAATATGAGTTTCCTCCTAATGAAGGAGAGGAGTGAAAATCTCCTAAATCACTATGTATTAAATCTAAAATCTTAGACTCTCTTTGTCCATTTGGAAAAGGAGCTCTAGTGATTTTAGTGAGCATACATGTCTTGCAAAATCCTTTATCTACATGCATACTAGGCAAAAGATTTAATTTAATCATGTCATCAATTTTTCTAGTATTAACATGTCCTAAACGATTATGCCAAAGAAAAGATTGTGACTCAATAATATAAGCAGAAATAATATTCTTATTATTAATATTAAGTTTAAACAATCCCTCACAAAGATATCCCTTTCCCACAAAAATCCCTCCCTTAGAGAGTACAAACTTATCAGCTTCAAAAACAAGTTTGAAACCAAACTTGTTAAGCATACAACCCGAAACTAAATTCTTCCTAATTTCGGGCACATAACAAACATTGGTAAGGGTGACAACTTTTCCGGATGTAAACTCGAGCTCGACATTTCCTTTGCCCACAATTTGTACAATTGACGAGTTTTCCATGTAAAGAAGGCTTCCATCCTTTACCGGTTCATAGGTTGTAAAAAACCTCTTGTCCTTGCACACATGCTTTGTCGCACCCGAGTCTATCCACCATGCGTCGTCATCTTCAAGGACATTTGCCTCACTGATTACCGCGACTAAATTATTTTCGGTCGCCTTTTTTTGTTTCTTCAAGGCACGGCAATCACGCTTATAGTGCCCTGGTTTGCCACAGTGAAAACACTTTCCTTTGTGTTTTTTCTTCTTGTCCTTGTCGTCGTCGTCATTTCCTTGAAGCTTCCTTTTTCTTGTTCTCACGGGAGTTCTTCTTGGATGATTCTCCTTCTTCCACGGCCAAGATTTTAGAAACACCCTCGCTTTTAGACTTTTCTTCCTTGCGCAAGTCTTCCTCAATCCGAAGATGAGTACCCAACTCGTCAAGGTTGATGTCTTCCTTGCGATGCTTAAGGTTGTTCCTAAAATTCTTCCAAGAAGGAGGCAATTTATCAATGATAGACGTAACCACGATAAACTCATCCAAGGCTAACTTGTGTTGGGAATAACGATCAAGAATACTTTTAATCTCATTAAACTGTTCCATAACCGACCTACCATCAACCATTTTGTAATCAAAAAATTTGGAAACGATGAACCTTTTACTGGTGGCATCCTCGGTGATGTAGCGACGCTCCAATTGGTTCCAAAGTTCCTTAGCGGTCTTGACAGTATGATAGGCATCGAATAGCGTGTTGGACATGCCATTCAGAATATGTCCTCGACATATCTCATCGTCTTGATCCCACCTCAATCTTTCACGTGTCTTCGCAACACTTTCTTCCTCATTTTCACCGGGTTCCGGAGGTCTTGGATTCACGATCACATAGTACACTTTCACTGTTACTAGTAAAAAGTGCATCTTCCTTTGCCAACGAACGAAGTCCCCACCATCAAAACGCTCCAAGCGGTGGAAATCCGAGCCCATGTCTTTCAACGTCACGAACGCCATTGTTGCAGAATATAAACCTAAGATTGTTGGATTTTTATGAGATGGCTTTGTGACTGAAAGAGGATCGGCTTCGAGGCACGTTGTAAAACGCTCTCCTTAAGTTTATATTTGCCCCCACCTAAAATTGGTGTGCAGCGGGTTACAGGCAAATACCCTCCAAGATACAACGAAGCGCACTAGTGAATAGCGCTTGCACACACGATATTCACTCCACAGAAAAGTGTATGAAATACTGGATAACGGGTTTACAACTAAGAAATTCTGCAGAAATTTCTTATTGTAAAAGATCTGCAGAAAGGAGAAGAGAGTAGAGGCTTATCTATATGGTCAGATTTTCGGACCATTGTGCTCTATTTAAAGCACTAGTGGTTGCTAATCAAGGGTCATACCCTTTCATCATGCACCCAAGCAATCTGGACCGTCGGATTAGAAACCGTTAAGATTAACGGTCCAGATCTGGACTGGTAACTAACCAGCTCTCAACAGGTGGGTCTGGCCCGAACTGGAACCACCCAGCTGCAACCGTTCGGGCATAACCTGAACCAGTGCAAGTGTAACCACTCAGCTGCTAACGGTCGGATCCGACCCGATCCGTTGCACCGACGGCCTAGTTTTCGTTCGTCACGAAAACTTAAAGGCGTCTAATTGCGTCTCGCGACGATGCGCACGTGCGAAGTGCAAAGTGCGCCATCAAAGCGCCACATTGCGCCTCACAGCCCACTGCCACGCGCGCGCGCGCGCGTGCGTGCGATCGTTCCTCGTATGGTGCTTCGCACCATACTCGGTGCACATGCATACACCTTAGCACACCACATAAGTATTAAAGTAAGTGGAGTTCTTTATTATATACCCACTTACTTTTCCAATTCCCTTCTATGTGGGATTCCTCCCTCTTTGCCTCTTCATCTTCCTTTCATCATTTTGACAAAGAAAATGAACCACTTTGACACTATATTTTGAAAAAACACTAACAATCCCCACCATTTTACAAAATATAAAATAAAAACAAAACAAAAAACCAGATCTTATTATCCAGTGAAGTACATGCATAAATGAAGATGTCTTACGACTTGAATCTTCACTTAGTGATTACATAACAAGACCAATCTGAAAAAGTGTGGTAGATAAACTTTGAACCACCTATCCTTGTTGACTAGCCGGTCACATATCACACATGAAACTCCTATCCATACACAAATCCAGAAAACTGCTTATACAATAAATGGCCATGTAATTTGTATCTTGTTTTTCATGAGTGCTCTAGAGTTAAGCCCCTTAAACTCGACAGAAGCGGCCCCACTTCACACTCACTAGTCAGGTCTATCAAGAGTGTACCGTAACTAACACTTCAAAGAATGATCCTTTTATAGACCTATTAAGACTATAATACTCACCCTAGTTCTTCATTACGGTTACCAAGCACATTACCTTGGGATGACTAAATTTGTGCTTGCAATCACCATCATAATGTACTTTTGACTCGTTGAACTCAAGACTTGGTGTTAGCAAGCGTTAAGTCGAGATTTCCATCATTGCTGATCCTTGACATGGGCTTGAGTCCCATCCCTCGTGAGGTCCTAATAATCATTTCCCTTGGAAGCCCTTTAGTTAACGGATCCGCTAAATTTTCCAATGACCTCACATATTCCAATGTGATTACACCTTCGGTAATCAACTGCCTCACGTAGCTATGTCTAAGACCAATATGTCTAGACTTTCCATTATACACTTCGCTACATGCTCGTGATAGAGTTGATTGACTATCACACCTTATCGATATCGGAGCCAAAGGCTTAGGCCATAAAGGAACCTCTAAAAGTAAATTCCTTAGCCATTCTGCCTCCTTGCCCCCTGCAGCTAAAGCAATAAACTCTGCTGCCATGGTAGAATCAGTAATGCAAGTCTGTTTCTTCGAACCCCAGGATATTGCTCCCCCACCGAATGTGAAAATCCATCCACTTGTGGAAGCATAATCCTCCCGATTCGTAATCCAACTGGCATCTGTGTATCCTTCCAAAACAGAAGGATACCCATTATAACATATGCCGAACTCCATGGTTCTTTTAAGGTACTTAAAGACCCTATATATTGCATTCCAATGCATATTACTAGGACAACTAGTATATCTACCAAGTTTTCCTACTGCATAAGCAATATCCGGTCTAGTACAAGTCATGGCATACATTAAACAGCCTATTGCACTCGCATATTCTAGTTATCTCACAGCTCTACCATCATTAGGAGACAACTTAATACTCTCATCGAACGGAGTACTAACTGGTGTGCTATCCAAATGGTCAAACCTTTTTAACACCTTCTCAATATAATGAGACTGTGACAAGGTTATGCAACCATTATTCCTTATGATTTTAATTCCTAAAATCACGTCAGCAACACCCATGTCTTTCATTTCAAATTTATTGGATAAGAATTTCTTTGTCTTTACAACTTGTTCCAAGTCAGTACCAAAAATGAGCATATCATCTACGTATAAGCAAATGATAACTCCCTTACCGCCATCGAACTTACTGTACACACACTTATCCGATTCATGTATTTTAAAACCATTAGACATCACAATTTGATCAAACTTTTGATGCCACTGCTTAGGGGCTTGCTTAAGTCCATACAATGACTTAATCAACTTACAAACTTTATTTTCTTGCCCACGTACAACAAACCCTTCCTGTTGTTGCATGTATACCTCCTCATCTAATTCACCATTTAAGAATGCCGTTTTAACATCCATTTGATGAATAACTAGCTTATGGATGGAAGCTAGTGCAATAAGCACCCTAATAGTGGCTATCCTTGCAACTGGTGCATAAGTGTCAAAATAATCAACACCTTCCTTTTGGGAAAAACCCTTAGCCACTAACCTTGCCTTAAAATTTTCAATCGATCCATCAACCCTTAACTTTTTCTTGAAGATCCATTTACAACCAATGGGTTTAGAACCAGGTGGTAAATCCACCAATTTCCATGTTCCATTTTCCATGATTGAATCAATCTCTTCATTTATTGCTTCCTTCCAAAAAGAAGAATCTTGAGACCTCATGGCCTCTTCATAAGTCCTAGGGTCAGATTCCACATTTAAAACAATCGGTATGGAGTTTTGTATTGCCGTCCTAGTTCCTTCTACCAAATACATGTAGGAATCGGGTCCATAGGTTTTAGCAATTCTCATTCGTTTGCTCCTTCTAGGTTCCACTTCATTTTCATGGTTTTCCTCAACATCACGTTGACCTTCCTTTTGCTCAACTTGCTTAGGAAGTGATTGGAACCTACTTTCGTCAAAGATGGCATCTCTAGATTCAATGATAGTGTTTTTAGAATAATAATCATTTTGTTCCACTACCATGAACCTATATGCTTTACTGTGTAAAGCATAACCAATGAAAATACATTCAATGCCTCTTTCACCCAATTTCTTCCTTTTTGGTTCCGGAACTCTTACAACGGCCCTACAACCCCAAACTTTAAAATAATTCAGATTAGGCTTCCTTTTCTTCCATAACTCGTAAGGAGTAACGTTATTCCCTTTAGTTGGAACTCTATTTAATATGTAGCAAGCTGTTAATAAAGCTTTCCCCCAAAATCCTTTTCCTAGACCCGAGTTGGAGAGCATGGCATTAACCATTTCGACTAATGTCCGATTCTTTCTTTCCGCTACACGGTTCTGTTGTGGTGTATACGGTGCAGAGAGTTCATGCACTATGCCATTTTCTTCAAAAAATGGTGGCTCATAGTACTCTCCTCCCCTATCGGTTCTAAGTATTTTTATTTTGGCATCACAAAAATTTTCTACTTCATTTTTATATGTGACAAAACTAGGCATGGCATCACTTTTATTATGCAATAAATAAACATAGCAATACCTAGAATAATTATCAATGAAGGTCACATAATATGAGTTTCCTCCTAATGAAGGAGAGGAGTGAAAATCTCCTAAATCACTATGTATTAAATCTAAAATCTTAGACTCTCTTTGTCCATTTGGAAAAGGAGCTCTAGTGATTTTAGTGAGCATACATGTCTTGCAAAATCCTTTATCTACATGCATACTAGGCAAAAGATTTAATTTAATCATGTCATCAATTTTTCTAGTATTAACATGTCCTAAACGATTATGCCAAAGAAAAGATTGTGACTCAATAATATAAGCAGAAATAATATTCTTATTATTAATATTAAGTTTAAACAATCCCTCACAAAGATATCCCTTTCCCACAAAAATCCCTCCCTTAGAGAGTACAAACTTATCAGCTTCAAAAACAAGTTTGAAACCAAACTTGTTAAGCATACAACCCGAAACTAAATTCTTCCTAATTTCGGGCACATAACAAACATTGGTAAGGGTGACAACTTTTCCGGATGTAAACTCGAGCTCGACATTTCCTTTGCCCACAATTTGTACAATTGACGAGTTTTCCATGTAAAGAAGGCTTCCATCCTTTACCGGTTCATAGGTTGTAAAAAACCTCTTGTCCTTGCACACATGCTTTGTCGCACCCGAGTCTATCCACCATGCGTCGTCATCTTCAAGGACATTTGCCTCACTGATTACCGCGACTAAATTATTTTCGGTCGCCTTTTTTTGTTTCTTCAAGGCACGGCAATCACGCTTATAGTGCCCTGGTTTGCCACAGTGAAAACACTTTCCTTTGTGTTTTTTCTTCTTGTCCTTGTCGTCGTCGTCATTTCCTTGAAGCTTCCTTTTTCTTGTTCTCACGGGAGTTCTTCTTGGATGATTCTCCTTCTTCCACGGCCAAGATTTTAGAAACACCCTCGCTTTTAGACTTTTCTTCCTTGCGCAAGTCTTCCTCAATCCGAAGATGAGTACCCAACTCGTCAAGGTTGATGTCTTCCTTGCGATGCTTAAGGTTGTTCCTAAAATTCTTCCAAGAAGGAGGCAATTTATCAATGATAGACGTAACCACGATAAACTCATCCAAGGCTAACTTGTGTTGGGAATAACGATCAAGAATACTTTTAATCTCATTAAACTGTTCCATAACCGACCTACCATCAACCATTTTGTAATCAAAAAATTTGGAAACGATGAACCTTTTACTGGTGGCATCCTCGGTGATGTAGCGACGCTCCAATTGGTTCCAAAGTTCCTTAGCGGTCTTGACAGTATGATAGGCATCGAATAGCGTGTTGGACATGCCATTCAGAATATGTCCTCGACATATCTCATCGTCTTGATCCCACCTCAATCTTTCACGTGTCTTCGCAACACTTTCTTCCTCATTTTCACCGGGTTCCGGAGGTCTTGGATTCACGATCACATAGTACACTTTCACTGTTACTAGTAAAAAGTGCATCTTCCTTTGCCAACGAACGAAGTCCCCACCATCAAAACGCTCCAAGCGGTGGAAATCCGAGCCCATGTCTTTCAACGTCACGAACGCCATTGTTGCAGAATATAAACCTAAGATTGTTGGATTTTTATGAGATGGCTTTGTGACTGAAAGAGGATCGGCTTCGAGGCACGTTGTAAAACGCTCTCCTTAAGTTTATATTTGCCCCCACCTAAAATTGGTGTGCAGCGGGTTACAGGCAAATACCCTCCAAGATACAACGAAGCGCACTAGTGAATAGCGCTTGCACACACGATATTCACTCCACAGAAAAGTGTATGAAATACTGGATAACGGGTTTACAACTAAGAAATTCTGCAGAAATTTCTTATTGTAAAAGATCTGCAGAAAGGAGAAGAGAGTAGAGGCTTATCTATATGGTCAGATTTTCGGACCATTGTGCTCTATTTAAAGCACTAGTGGTTGCTAATCAAGGGTCATACCCTTTCATCATGCACCCAAGCAATCTGGACCGTCGGATTAGAAACCGTTAAGATTAACGGTCCAGATCTGGACTGGTAACTAACCAGCTCTCAACAGGTGGGTCTGGCCCGAACTGGAACCACCCAGCTGCAACCGTTCGGGCATAACCTGAACCAGTGCAAGTGTAACCACTCAGCTGCTAACGGTCGGATCCGACCCGATCCGTTGCACCGACGGCCTAGTTTTCGTTCGTCACGAAAACTTAAAGGCGTCTAATTGCGTCTCGCGACGATGCGCACGTGCGAAGTGCAAAGTGCGCCATCAAAGCGCCACATTGCGCCTCACAGCCCACTGCCACGCGCGCGCGCGCGTGCGTGCGATCGTTCCTCGTATGGTGCTTCGCACCATACTCGGTGCACATGCATACACCTTAGCACACCACATAAGTATTAAAGTAAGTGGAGTTCTTTATTATATACCCACTTACTTTTCCAATTCCCTTCTATGTGGGATTCCTCCCTCTTTGCCTCTTCATCTTCCTTTCATCATTTTGACAAAGAAAATGAACCACTTTGACACTATATTTTGAAAAAACACTAACAATCCCCACCATTTTACAAAATATAAAATAAAAACAAAACAAAAAACCAGATCTTATTATCCAGTGAAGTACATGCATAAATGAAGATGTCTTACGACTTGAATCTTCACTTAGTGATTACATAACAAGACTAATCTGAAAAAGTGTGGTAGATAAACTTTGAACCACCTATCCTTGTTGACTAGCCGGTCACATATCACACATGAAACTCCTATCCATACACAAATCCAGAAAACTGCTTATACAATAAATGGCCATGTAATTTGTATCTTGTTTTTCATGAGTGCTCTAGAGTTAAGCCCCTTAAACTCGACAGAAGCGGCCCCACTTCACACTCACTAGTCAGGTCTATCAAGAGTGTACCGTAACTAACACTCCAAAGAATGATCCTTTTATAGACCTATTAAGAGTATAATACTCACCCTAGTTCTTCATTACGGTTACCAAGCACATTACCTTGGGATGACTAAATTTGTGCTTGCAATCACCATCATAATGTACTTTTGACTCGTTGAACTCAAGACTTGGTGTTAGCAAGCGTTAAGTCGAGATTTCCATCATTGCTGATCCTTGACATGGGCTTGAGTCCCATCCCTCGTGAGGTCCTAATAATCATTTCCCTTGGAAGCCCTTTAGTTAACGGATCCGCTAAATTTTCCAATGACCTCACATATTCCAATGTGATTACACCTTCGGTAATCAACTGCCTCACGTAGCTATGTCTAAGACCAATATGTCTAGACTTTCCATTATACACTTCGCTACATGCTCGTGATAGAGTTGATTGACTATCACACCTTATCGATATCGGAGCCATAGGCTTAGGCCATAAAGGAACCTCTAAAAGTAAATTCCTTAGCCATTCTGCCTCCTTGCCCCCTGCAGCTAAAGCAATAAACTCTGCTGCCATGGTAGAATCAGTAATGCAAGTCTGTTTCTTCGAACCCCAGGATATTGCTCCCCCACCAAATGTGAAAATCCATCCACTTGTGGAAGCATAATCCTCCCGATTCGTAATCCAACTGGCATCTGTGTATCCTTCCAAAACAGAAGGATACCCATTATAACATATGCCGAACTCCATGGTTCTTTTAAGGTACTTAAAGACCCTATATATTGCATTCCAATGCATATTACTAGGACAACTAGTATATCTACTAAGTTTTCCTACTGCATAAGCAATATCCGGTCTAGTACAAGTCATGGCATACATTAAACAGCCTATTGCACTCGCATATTCTAGTTGTCTCACAGCTCTACCATCATTAGGAGACAACTTAATACTCTCATCGAACGGAGTACTAACTGGTGTGCTATCCAAATGGTCAAACCTTTTTAACACCTTCTCAATATAATGAGATTGTGACAAGGTTATGCAACCATTATTCCTTATGATTTTAATTCCTAAAATCACGTCAGCAACACCCATGTCTTTCATTTCAAATTTATTGGATAAGAATTTCTTTGTCTTTACAACTTGTTCCAAGTCAGTACCAAAAATGAGCATATCATCTACGTATAAGCAAATGATAACTCCCTTACCGCCATCGAACTTACTGTACACACACTTATCCGATTCATGTATTTTAAAACCATTAGACATCACAATTTGATCAAACTTTTGATGCCACTGCTTAGGGGCTTGCTTAAGTCCATACAATGACTTAATCAACTTACAAACTTTATTTTCTTGCCCACGTACAACAAACCCTTCCGGTTGTTGCATGTATACCTCCTCATCTAATTCACCATTTAAGAATGCCGTTTTAACATCCATTTGATGAATAACTAGCTTATGGATGGAAGCTAGTGCAATAAGCACCCTAATAGTGGCTATCCTTGCAACTGGTGCATAAGTGTCAAAATAATCAACACCTTCCTTTTGGGAAAAACCCTTAGCCACTAACCTTGCCTTAAAATTTTCAATCGATCCATCAACCCTTAACTTTTTCTTGAAGATCCATTTACAACCAATGGGTTTAGAACCAGGTGGTAAATCCACCAATTTCCATGTTCCATTTTCCATGATTGAATCAATCTCTTCATTTATTGCTTCCTTCCAAAAAGAAGAATCTTGAGACCTCATGGCCTCTTCATAAGTCCTAGGGTCAGATTCCACATTTAAAACAATCGGTATGGAGTTTTGTATTGCCGTCCTAGTTCCTTCTACCAAATACATGTAGAAATCGGGTCCATAGGTTTTAGCAATTCTCATTCGTTTGCTCCTTCTAGGTTCCACTTCATTTTCATGGTTTTCCTCAACATCACGTTGACCTTCCTTTTGCTCAACTTGCTTAGGAAGTGATTGGAACCTACTTTCGTCAAAGATGGCATCTCTAGATTCAATGATAGTGTTTTTAGAATAATAATCATTTTGTTCCACTACCATGAACCTATATGCTTTACTGTGTAAAGCATAACCAATGAAAATACATTCAATGCCTCTTTCACCCAATTTCTTCCTTTTTGGTTCCGGAACTCTTACAACGGCCCTACAACCCCAAACTTTAAAATAATTCAGATTAGGCTTCCTTTTCTTCCATAACTCATAAGGAGTAACGTTATTCCCTTTAGTTGGAACTCTATTTAATATGTAGCAAGCTGTTAATAAAGCTTCCCCCCAAAATCCTTTTCCTAGAGCCGAGTTGGAGAGCATGGCATTAACCATTTCGACTAATGTCCGATTCTTTCTTTCCGCTACACCGTTCCGTTGTGGTGTATACGGTGCAGAGAGTTCATGCACTATGCCATTTTCTTCAAAAAATGGTGGCTCATAGTACTCTCCTCCCCTATCGGTTCTAAGTATTTTTATTTTGGCATCACAAAAATTTTCTACTTCTTTTTTATATGTGACAAAACTAGGCATGGCATCACTTTTATTATGCAATAAATAAACATAGCGATACCTAGAATAATTGTCAATGAAGGTCACACAATATGAGTTTCCTCCTAATGAAGGAGAGGAGTGAAAATCTCCTAAATCACTATGTATTAAATCTAAAATCTTAGACTCTCTTTGTCCATTTGGAAAAGGAGCTCTAGCGATTTTAGTGAGTATACATGTCTTGCAAAATCCTTTATCTACATGCATACTAGGCAAAAGATTTAATTTAATCATGTCATTAATTTTTCTAGTATTAACATGTCCTGAACGATTATGCCAAAGAAAAGATTGTGACTCAATAATATAAGCAGAAACAATATTCTTATTTTTAATATTAAGTTTAAACAATCCCTCACAAAGATATCCCTTTCCCACAAAAATCCCTCCCTTAGAGAGTACAAACTTATCAGCTTCAAAAACAAGTTTGAAACCAAACTTGTTAAGCATACAACCCGAAACTAAATTCTTCCTAATTTCGGGCACATAACAAACATTGGTAAGGGTGACAACTTTTCCGGATGTAAACTCGAGCTCGACATTTCCTTTACCCACAATTTGCACAATTGACGAGTTTCCCATGTAAAGAAGGCTTCCATCCTTTACCGGTTCATAGGTTGTAAAAAACCTCTTGTCCTTGCACACATGCTTTGTCGCACCCGAGTCAATCCACCATGCGTCGTCATCTTCAAGGACATTTGCCTCACTGATTACCGCGACTAAATTATTTTTGGTCGCCTTTATTTTTTTCTTCAAGGCACGGCGATCACGCTTATAGTGCCCTGGTTTGCCACAGTGAAAACACTTTCCTTTGTGTTTTTTCTTCTTGTCCTTGTCGTCGTCGTCATTTCCTTGAAGCTTCCTTTTCTTGTTCTCACGGGAGTTCTTCTTGGATGATTCTCCTTCTTCCATGGCCAAGATTTTAGAAACACCCTCGCTTTTAGACTTTTCTTCCTTGCGCAAGTCTTCCTCAATCCGAAGATGAGTACCCAACTCGTCAAGGTTGATGTCTTCCTTGCGATGCTTGAGGCTGTTCCTAAAATTCTTCCAAGAAGGAGGCAATTTATCAATGATAGACGTAACCACGATAAACTCATCCAAGGCTAACTTGTGTTGGGAATAACGATCAAGAATACTTTTAATCTCATTAAACTGTTCCATAACTGACCTACCATCAACCATTTTGTAATCAAAAAATTTAGAAACGATGAACCTTTTACTGGTGGCATCCTCGGTGATGTAGCGACGCTCCAATTGGTTCCAAAGTTCCTTAGCGGTCTTGACAGTATGATAGGCATCGAATAGCGTGTTGGACATGCCATTCAGAATATGTCCTCGACATATCTCATCGTCTTGATCCCACCTCAATCCTTCACGTGTCTTCGCAACACTTTCCTCCTCATTTTCACCGGGTTCCGGAGGTCTTGGATTCACGATCACATAGTACACTTTCACTGTTACTAGTAGAAAGTGCATCTTCCTTTGCCAACGAACGAAGGCCCTACCATCAAAACGCTCCAATCGGTGGAAATCCGAGCCAATGTCTTTCAACGTCACGAACGCCATTGTTGCAGAATATAAACTTAAGATTGTTGGATTATTATGAGATGGCTTTGTGACTGAAAGAGGATCGGCTTCGAGGCACGTTGTAAAATGCTCTCCTTAAGTTTATATTTGCCCCCACCTAAAATTGGTGTGCAGCGGGTTATAGGCAAATACCCTCCAAGATACAAGGAAGCGCACTAGTGAATAGCGCTTGCACACACGACATTCACTCCACAGAAAAGTGTATGAAATACTGGATAACGGGTTTACAACTAAGAAATTCTGCAGAAATTTCTTATTGTAAAAGATCTGCAGAAAAGAGAAGAGAGTAGAGGCTCATCTATATATGGTCAGATTTTCGGACCATTGTGCTCTATTTAAAGCACTAGTGGTTGCTAATCAAGGGTCATACCCTTTCATCATGCACCCAAGCAATCAGGACTGGTAACTAACCAACTCTCAACAGGTGGGTCTGGCCCGAACTGGAACCACCCAGTTGCCTAATAGGTGCAACCGTTCGGGCATAACCCGAACCAGTGCAAGTGTAACCACTCAGCTGCTAACGGTCGGATCCGACAGTGCGCCATCAAAGCGCCATATTGCGCCTCACAGCCCACTGCCGCGCGCGCGTGCGTGCGATTGTTGCTCTTATGGTGCTTCGCACCATACTCGGTACACATGCATACCTCTTAGCATACCATATAAGTATTAAAGTAAGTGAAGTTCTTTATTATATACCCACTTACTTTTCCAATTCCATTCTATGTGGGATTCTTCCCTCTTTGCCTCTTCATCTTCCTTTCATCATTTTGACAAAGAAAATGAACCACTTTGACACTATATTTTGAAAAAACACTAACACCTGGGAATCGTACAGGTTTGCAAGCGTGTTCCAAGTAAATGTAAGGATGTCGAATACCTGGTCTTGCCCCCATTCCTGCTCTGTTAATTGCTTTATCGTTTAAGAGGGTGACTGCCTAATGTTTTTTCCATTGCTTCCATTTTACCTTTGTGATTGAAAGCACTATGGATACATTTGTAGAATTCAATAAATATACTTGTTACCAGTAACAAATATCTGCTTTGCAAGTTATGACGTAGACTTTTTTGCTTTTACCTGAGATGATGAATTTGTCACATTCCTTGGATATTTGCTGAAACATTTCCTGACATAAGTTTGTGTATCTGCAAATGAAACAGCGTGACTCGAAATTACTAGAGAATGGTCTAGCTGATGTAGGTTCCCAAGGAGCTTGTAGCAAGACGGCAAGCTCAAAAACTGTAGCAGCCAGTAGCAAGAGAAAAAGTGGAAGAGGAAGGGGCTCTTCGAGGGGATCAAGCAGAAGCTTAGATGATCCAAGCTGTTGGACATGCGATCAATGCGCTTATGCTAATGCTAAATCTTTGTCCACTTGGCACATGTGCAACCATCGGAGATGATGTACCTATTGCGTTTTTAGGTTGGCTTGTTAGGATATAGATTGAAGCAAGACAAAAAAATGGAGCATTTAAGAAGGTCTGGGCACTAAAAAGGTTTGTTGGTTCATCCTCTTGGCCTGAGACTCAGAAATGCAAGAAAAAGACAGTGCAGGTATGTGAAAAGAAAGCGATTGCAGCCAGATCTCTTATTTGTTTCGAATGGGGTGTGATATGTTGGTTTGCTGTATATAGTTTCGATATCTTTATCAGTCAGTTGAATGAAGTGATATTAATACAATGCGGCCTGGTGCAGATGCTCTTTACTTATTTGTCTAATTTCATGATTTGATGCTCGCAAGGTTCAGCTTCACTCTCCCACCAGTAATTATATGTTAACTTATCTGAATAACAGCCTCTTCCTATTTTTATAGCACCATTTATCCATTGCTCTACGTCTACACATGATGCTGCAATGATATTTTTCCTTTTTGAGTGTGTATTATTATACGAATTTTTAAATGAGGCTTGTTTGGGAGCGTGGTGCTGGTTTAGTTCTTAGTAGTGGACAAGTAAGTGTGTATTTGATTCAGCATACTAAATTATGATGTGAAGTTGGGAAGCATTTCTCCACTGGAGGTTTGAGTATCATCCAATTGGACGTACAACCAAAATCGTGTGCATACATGTACAGAAAACATTTCGTTTATTTATCTCTGGATTTTTTAAGATCTTCAATTGTTAGAACTCGGTGATGTCAATTTTACAAATTGGTTCTTATATTTCACATTTTGTGGTGGCTTGTGGAGAGAGGAGCATACGCTATTTGTTTTTCCATTGCAGAATAGTCTAGTGTTGATTGCAGTGATGCAGAGTTATGCTCTGATGCTGGCTGTTGTTGTCGAAGGGAAGGAGTGTGTTAAGGAGTACCGGCCTTGTGTTCAAAGCACACGATCCATCGGTGCTCCAAGAAGTCGGAGCTCTGGTGCATCAAATCGTGAATCTGATTATAGTTCCATCTAAGGCATTGAGGTACTCTTGTTTCTTTACTTTGACTTTTGCATTCAATATCTTGCACCCTCCCCCTCTCAAAATTCTGAATACCATCTCCCCCATGAACAAAACCGAATCATTTCCCACTCCTACAAATTCTCGGAATATTTTATCGTTATCAAGGGAATCTTCCCTCCCAAATCATACAGGTCAAGCCTTTGATGTGCTAAAGAAACAAAATGAGTTAACCATGGGAGGTGCTGAAAGTTTGCCAGTGGTAGCAACCAGCAAAGTCTATTTTAGCTGTTTTGCACTAGAAAATTTCGTAAGTTTAGCAGCCAACACCCCTCACCTATTTTTTGGCCATGAGCCTCGCCGGAGAGATCATGTAACTCAAGTTAGAGGTCAATGTTGTCAAATCAACTAAAAGAAACTGAGAGGGAGGGAGGGAGGTAGAAGGGACAGAAAAATATGAAACCTTAGGGAGGTGGTGCTTGGTTTAACGGCGGCCGATGAGCAACAATGTGGTTGTGGTGGTTGAGCAAAAGGTGGATTAGAGTTTTGGTTTTGGAATATGGATGAGAGGTGATGGGTGGATCAAATGGTTGGATCGCTGTTGTGTTTTCTTTGTTTCTTGGTGCTGATGTGGGTACAATGGTGGGTTTCTTGGTGTATGAGGGTGGGATTCGTGGTGCTGAAGGAACGGGCTTGTCAGTAACAGTGAAGTGATCTAGGTTTGGGTATGGTGGTGTTGGTTTGGGCGACGAATTTGAATTTCATGGGGCAGTGAAATGAAGATGATGAGTTTGTTGGTGCTTGGTGGTGGAGTGGTGCTGATTGAGGCGGGTTCGATGGTGACGATTGATTGGTGGAAGTTTTGAGTATGGTGGTGGCGGCTTGGGTGGCCATTTTGGGTTTCATCGTGGTGTATTGGACGTGGTGGTTTTGTTGGTGGAGAAGAATATAAGATAACTTGATTTGCTAAAATTGCCTCCCTACATTGAGCCACAATGGTTGAAGGGTGTTGGCTGTCAAAATAATGCAAGTTTATTGTGTGAGGTAGCTAAAATGAACTTTATGGTGTTGAATACTACCACGATAGGGGCGCATCACACAATTAACCCAAATAAATCTACATCCAATCTTTTAACGAAATTTAATATTTTTTGGGCTTAAGAAAACAGTGGAAGAAAGCAACAATAGAAACAAAATTCAGCTACATAGTCAAGACACCAACATATTTGTACGTTGGTGAAGTTCTAAGAAAGAATAACGCATCACAAGGGATAGATTTGACTGTTTCAGAGTTGGTGTCAAGATTTCTTTACCCATGTTGCCACTTCAATTGTTGCTGGCGATGACCAGCACATTCTTCGCTCAGACAATTATCTTTGTCATTGTGCAGAAATGAATAGATGAAGGAGATTGGAATATATTCAGGGGTGGCCTTCTAGATTAATGCTTACTGTACGATATATGTGGCCAATTGTTTGCTTTCTTTGCCTCTAATTAAACCACCAAATCCTACTAGTTAATTTCCATTTTGTGTCTTTTACACTCCTATAATGCAAACTCACCTGGAACTGAAAGAGAAAAAACGATATTTTGTAAAGAACCGTTGCCTGGCCCTCATCTCAGATGAACCTAGTACACTCTGTCACACCCCGAAAACGGAAGCCGTGACTGTAATCAAAGTTCCTGAAAATACCGCTATAACTCTAGTGACAGTGATATAGACAGAGCAACTAAATCCTTTGAAATAAAATATCTCCAAACAAAGAATCTAATGCAATCCGTTCTCTTAAAAAATCCATTACAAAACAAATTTACTAAACGCAGCGGCTAAACCAATCATATGAAATCAATTCTATCAAATTACCCACTTTCGGGTAAAGTGCTCAAAACAAACTGCAATCTAATTAACTCAAAGAAATCTCAAAGCTCCAACGCCGTCACACGGATCCTTAGTCACTTTCATGACCTGTGGCAAGGGGCAAGGTAGAGTGAAATGGGTGAGCTCAAATAGCTCAGTAAGGTACAAAAACGACAAGATATCAAAGCAACAACTAACAGAGTCAAACGGCAATACTTGATGGAATGGGCAAACCAAATTCTTATAACAAATGCCAAAAACAAACGTGATTATGCATTAACCCTAAACATATAAATAATATGCTGGGAATGCTACACAACAAAAGTATACGATGACTATGTTGGTCATAAGACCCAAAAGTTGAACCAAATGTACAAACATCAAACATGTGCTACCGGTAGCGTGCTAGGCGTCCATTGATCGCTAGCATAATCAAACATGTGTCCAAAGGACCCTCTCAAAATGAGAGTTGTTCAAACATAGTCGAAGCACAGAAACGTGACGAACGTGACAGACATTATTACAATACATGTTAGACATGGTAAACTGCAAGAGACCTTAAGATTGAACGAGGAGAAACGAAGAGCAAAATTGAACATACTAGTATAAGACATTAATGGACACAGTACAAAATGGAGGTGGTAATGACCTTGAGAACTTGTACAAAATAATACGATACTAATTAAGTAGTGTGCGTAAACTGATTTTTTTCTTACATGACTTTGTCTAAGGGAAGGAAATAATTTAGTCAAAGATAGCATTTTGCAGAAAACAAGAACATGAAGCTCAAAGGGCCAATAGCACTAGTGTAAAATCTCAATATAAGGCAATCTGGAAAGACCATTACTGGCAATGGAGGGCTTATGAATGCTACTTAACAACTAAATAACTAACCCACTATATATAAAGCCACTTAAGCCAGGAAGTGATAAGTGGGTGTGAAAGAAACGAAAAAGGCCTTGAGCCCAGGCAGTTTAGCAAGCAAAAACAATTCTGGGCTGCAAATGGGAATATTAAAAAGTTGCACATGCTTAGGAACTGGGCATACAAAACAACTCCAACATCCATTAACAAAACTTTGTTGAACGAAATCTCCAATTGCGTATTCCCTAGTTCAGTAGGGTAGCATCACAGTGAACCAAAATTAATAAGTTCCTCACGAAATTGACTTCGTCCCTAATAGTAACTATTGAACAGCTTGAAATTGGAACAACAACAAAGAAGTCTAAAACATGAAAATGAGAGAGTGCAAACAGGTGGCAACGCCACAGAAACTGGAACCACCAAGCAGCATTGAAAGAACAGAAGGAACAGAAGGGACATGAAAACATTAATCGCCAAGGCAGCAAATACAACTGATTATCTACGAACAATTCCGGGTGACAATTAATTTGCAAATTCATAATTGCAGATCCCAGAGATGGACTAGAGCCTCAAAACAGTCAATAAGCTAAATCTAATCGAGTTTGAAACGGTAATTGGAAAAGAATGAGTGAACCCTTTACCACATCAAAAATAGAGATAATCCCTTACACTAACAAAAATTACAACCCTTACAAAAGATTTGATCAACCCCAATGATTTTTCAAATTTGAAGAAGGCATAACCCTTGCCACAGCAAAAAGTACGAATTCCCTTACCTTATACTAGTGAATCGACGAAAACACAATCTTCCCAAGCTACGCTACTCGAGTGCGCCAATTTTCTCCCAAGCAACAAGCAATTTAGGGCTTAAAAAGAAGAAGAAAATAGAAGGGCCGGCTACCAAAGAAGCAAGAGAAAGAAGAAGAACTATTTATATTAAAGCCCTAATTGGCAATTTACACAAAACCCCCTGAACTTTATCCACTTATTCAAAAGGCACCAAAACTTTCATAATATAACAAAAAAGACCACAAGCTTGCTTATTTAGTTATTTAATTATTTTAAAGCAATAATATAGCATAAAAAATTTGGGGTATTACACACTCTTTGAGATCGAAAGTTATCAGTGAGGAATTGTCCCAGAATAGGAAACAGATTTGCCTTACCACCTTTCTTCTCCCTCTCCAACCGTGCACAAGAAAGAGTGATCTCACCAATATGAAAAGCTTTGCTGCAATTTTCCACCTAAAAAAGAGCAGCCTACAGAGATTGCGGGCTCTGTCCATTAATCCCCTTTATCCTCTCAGGCGCAAATGCTATTGAGAATCAACTACCCACCTGAATGACATCTTTCTTCAGAAAAGGTGCAAAGTCCATGGACATTCTATTCTTAGAAACGACTCTTCCTCCCTAAACCAGCAGAAATGGCGAAGGAAGCCACCACATCCTCAATCCCATCTCGTGGATCTTTGCATTCTAGGTCTCGATTCCTCCAAAGCCTTGTGTCAATCTTTGGTTATCTTTACTCCAAAATGTAAGCGACCTTGCTTGTTCTAAAATCCAACGCATCAATTATTGTTGGGAGACATCTGGGATCCCTCTCACAATCGAGGCTTTGAACGGATATGTGTTTTCTGGCCTCGAATCCCTAATGACTTTTGCTACTGCCTACAGATGTCGTTTAGTCAAAGTCATTTTCTTTGGTCTTCCCTTTCTCTGACCCCCTTTCAAGCCCCGGAAGTCTCTTGGACTTCTCTGTCTCAAAAACTGTTTAAGTTACATCTACAAAAAAGAGGGTTCAAGGCTTATCTTCAAAAAGTCTCTTAACTCTTTAGTGTATAGCCCATAACTTTTTTGCAGTAACAACAAGGTTTTGGGGTTTGCCCTTGAGAAACCCCTTCAAAGCCAATGAAAATTCTTAGCTAGAACTGCCTGGGCTTGTGTCCGTAGCGTTTAGTTCATACAGCAAGGCAGTTAATCCATCTGCACCAACCCGATGTGGTGTTTATTTTCAAGAAACTAAACTGAACATGGTCAAAGTTACAATATTCTTTTGTGAAGAAAGGTTCATAGGATTTTCTGGGTCTAATTCCCAAGGTCTCAAATGAGGTCACTGGGTGGGATAGAAATCATTTATTGTTGGTACTCTCCTCTTGCAATGCAAACACTTGTTCTCATATCATTGTAGTTAAACAATATTCCACGTTATACCTCGAGCTTCGTATACGGCCACCCCATGGTTGAGAAATGCCAAGCAACGTGGGATTCTATGATTCAAACCCTTTGGCAAATTTCCGGACTGCTCGTTTTAATAGGCGGCTTTAACCAACCCTTTTTCAAATCAGAAAAAAATGGATGTCATCACCTACTTTTCCTTGGTCATGGTCACCTCAACAACCTTATCCACTCACATCGGTTGGTTGAGGTTGACCGGTCAGGACCATCCTTTACTTGGACAAATGGCCGAAGTGGTCTTGATTGTACCTTTGAGTTGATTGGACCATCCTTTACTTGCTTCTCTAATATGGACTGGCTACTCTCTCACCCATGAGCTATTCTCCATAACCTAGGTATTCAAGGCTCTGACCATGCACCTATCCTTCTCGATTCCAAGCCCTTAGCATCCCCGAAGAAGCGTCCTAAACGTTTCAAAGCCATATGGCTCCATCAGAAAAAGGTAGAGAACTTTTTCGTTCTGTTTGGAAGACAGCCACCTCAGGCTCCCCTCTCTACTATCTAATGACTCTCTACAAACTTGTAGTGAAAAAACTTTCTGCATGTAGTAACATTCATTTCCACAATCTGGAATCCCAAATCTTTCGTGTCCTACTACAGATTATAATCATTCAGAAAGATCTACTGAACAATACAGCTATTTCTCAAGACGCTTCACTAAAGGCCATCTGAACTGGTTACCAGACTGTGAAAAAACCTACTGGAAACAGCGGTCCAATGACAACTGGCTTGCTCTTAGAGACCGCATCGGATGCAACATTCTCGAGGTAAATTTCCAAGCATTCTCAATTCACAGGGACAACCTTGCTTTTTCTCATTAGGAGCTCCAAGACTGCTTCTTTCAGCATTTTAATTCGGTCTTATCCCTGCTCGCTCTTATAATAACTAAAGATATCTCAATACTATCAGCCTCCTTTCGACCAGAATCATCCAAGTTCAACAATTGCAATTGGATTCCTCATTCTTAGTGTCAGAAATTATAGAAGCAATATTTCAGATAGATCCTCTCAAGTCTTTAGGTCCGGATGGCTTCCCCCTCACCTTTGTGTACCAAAGATGCTTGGACTTTATGGGCCAATCCTTCACAAATGCGATTCTCTCTTTCCTAAATTCAGGCCATATGTTGAAGGAGGTGAACCGCACCTTCCTAGTACTCATTCCTAAAATTGACCATCCAATTCACCCTGGCGACTTTCGGCCTATAAACCTTTGTGTCACCATCTACAAAAATATAGCTAAAGTCCTTTACAACCGACTAAAAAGAGTCATAAAAACCCTTTTCTCCTCTCACTGTATCAGAATGCTTTTACCAAAGGCCGCCATATTATCAGATCCATCTCTAAAAGCTGGGCCTTTCAACCATCGGATCATTAAAGATAGATATGAGCAACGCCCTTGATCACATCAGATGGTACTTTGTTGCTACGGTAATGCATCAACTAGGATTCTCCCCCAAATGGGTCCGACTTACAATGCAATGGATTAATGCAGTCTCTTTCTCGATTCTTGTGGAAGCTTCTCCTACTAGATTTTTTGCTCCTATGTGTGGGTTGCGCTAAGGCGACCCCCTCTCTTACTTTTTCCTCATACTCTACACAAAAGTTCTCTCATAAATCCTTCTCAAAGCACAGGAGTGTGTCGGTTTGATTGGCCTCTAGCCAACTAGGAACTCCCCTCCAATAAACCACCCATTCTTTGCAGGTGATTCCATCTTGTTCTTCCATCTCAATCCTCTCTCCAGTAAGGTCCTTAAAATACCACTCAACTCCTATTTTCAAGACTCTGGTCAACAAATGAACTCCCAAAAATCAGCGTTATTTGTTAGTCCTAATACCCCACCCCACTTAGCAGATTTTATCTCCCAAGAATTAGGAGTTTCGGTCCACACCTTTTTAGGCACATACTAGGGGACATCACTGGACGTTGTTTCCTGTCGTACAAAATTTTTTCAGCACTTGTTAACCCGTGTCCAACGTCGTTGTGCTGGATGGAAAAGCATACTCCTCAACGAAGCCAGAAGAGCAACACTCATCAAATCCGTACTATCATCCTTGCTCAGATATCATATGCAAGCCTTTCTCTTCCCCCTAAAAGTATGTAAACAACTGGACTCCATTTTCCATCTCTTTTGGTGGACTAGGAATTGCAATACCAAAGGCATTCCATGGATCAATTAACTTTTTTGGGAGGGCTTGGTTTTTGGTCCACCCATCTTCTCAACAAATCCCAACTTGCAAAGCTAGGTTGGCGCATTCTTGTTAAACCCGATTGTTTATTATCCTCATTTTTTTTTCTTTCGAGAAGAGCACTATAAAAGTTCATCCTTTCTCTTGGAACCATCCTCTCTCCCCCAGTATCTGGACCAAAATTGTCACGACCAGAACCCACGGGTAGGCCCATGAGCTAGATCCATGATCAGCTGCATACCCATTTGAACATGCGCCTAGGGCTCTGCCAGACCTTACTATAATCTATACTCAAAATTCATTCTAACTTGCTAAATTCGATAACAATAAATTGGCTATCAAGAGCCTCACTTAGAAATTTTCATAATTGTCATAAATAATTTCTACTTCACAATTAACTCTATGGAGATCAATGCTCCAACCAATTCTTTAAAACATAAAATTTATACTACATTGTCATGTAAAGATAAATGATTTCTCTAAGAGGGCTTATGTCCCTAACGATCATCTCCCGCGAGTCCGATCTTGTTTACCTGATGGATGTCGGTTTCATCTAAGTGATCACCTGAAAATATTTATAAAAGAGTGAGCTGGGGCCCAATAAATACACATGTCATATCCCTAACATAGGTTTGACAATGTCAAACATGCCATAGATTTTTCTTTTCAAAATTAGGAATTTCATGTCACCAAAATAAAATATTACTCAACATATTTACATACATAAAAGCACTTGCACCAAAAGAATCTCAACTGGAGTATAATCATCAAGAAAACTCGTTAGACACTGTCACCGTTATCATAACTTCGTATACTACGGTCAGCGTATGGTTCCATTGACTAGGATCCAAAATCCCTCCTCTACCCGAGATAAACAATATTATGGACGTAAGGGCAAACCACGATGCAACAGTACTGTGTGTCAATCAACGTGTGGTTCCATTGACCACGACCCAGAGTCCACTTTCCCCCATGGATATGGGGCACAGTAACTTGGTCAAATTATCATCGCATTCCACATGTACCGAACATGGTTCATTTACTCACACAACACTTCCATGGCATTTAATTTCTGTTTTCATTAAACGATTTATCACGAACACAGGGCAGTAAAAGTACTTCAAAGCTTTCAGTTGACTAAGAACATGTATACAATATATAAATTTTCAAATAGGGTATAAAGAGAAATATGGCAGGGTACTTACTTGGATAACTAAGCGATTCTGAATCTCGTTCCAAAGCTTGTCCTAGCTCTTGTCTATCGAAATTTAAACAACAAACCATACCGATATTATTTATTGCCACTATGTCATGCCTAATTGCTAAATTTCTCATAAATGCATGAAATTACCAAAAATTCTCCTGGACTTGTGCCAAGTTACCTAGAATACCCCTAATGCCTAACATACCACAAAGCCTCCACAAAAAAAAAAAAAAAAACTCAGACCACTCTTTTAAAGGGCTAGGTAGGTTTTACAGACAAAAAGGACCTTTCTGGGAATTTTTCGTTCAGAACCCCAATCAGCTCCTTAAATTGAACGCTATTGATCCTACATCAAAAGTATATAAAATCGTGCCAGAATGCTACAAAAATTTAGATGCCCAAGCATCTCAGTAAGATCAGATCACTATAAATTTTTTTAGCTAAAAATAATTTCGTTTACTATGCCAATTAATGCAAAAACCTATTTTAAAAATAAAATCATTTGAGGCCCTTCACATGCCTAGAAAAATCTCAAAAAATTCTGCATTGAAGGTTTCATAAAAATAATGGGAGTTTTAGTTTCACATTTTACCAAATATGCTCAGAAATGACATAAAAAGTTTTGGCAATGGATTGATAAGTAATTCTAGAAACAACAATTTTTAGCAAATCCTAGTTTTGTATATTGACCATTTTGAGGAAGAAACATGATGAATCTTAGCAAACTAAAAAGTACAAAGTTAAAGAATATTTTCTAAGGTTTTCAGAAATATAAGGGTCACAAAAATTCACTGTGTAATGACTTCTCTATAGTAAATCGAAATGGCTAATCAAAACAACACATCTCTATACAGAACAGTTTTGTTCAATTGTTATTTTGGATCGAAACACTATGAATCTCATAAAACTCAAAACTACAAAGTTAAAGAAGACTTTCTGAGGTTTCTAGAAATATAAAATTTCACAAAAGTTTCTTGAGTAATTAATTTTTTATGACAAATCAAAATAGCTGCGCGAAACAGAAAAATCTTGACTTTTTCAGTGAATTGAATTAAAGTCATTTTCTGATATCAAACGTAAGATTTTGAAAATACTTAAAACTAACACGTTGACGGGGACAAAAAAAGGTTTTCAAAAAGTATAAAAACACATCAATCCGAGTAATAATGAAAGAGATATCAACAAAAACATAATCCACTCTTATGCTGATCTACAACAACCTTCTTTTCAAACGCCTACATCTCACCCTCTGAAACACACACAATACACACATAAACCCTAGCACTTACACATTAAGATCCCTCTAAAACACACCCTAGATTACAATTTAAAACACCCAAAAAAATAGTTAAAATTAAATAGAAGAGACTAGGGATTTATCTTGAAAATTCTTGCCCTAGGTGCTTCCTTTCTCTCTTTAGTTTCACATAAAAGATACTGACCAATGTTTTTTTTGTGACGGCCGGGAATTAAGATAGTCCTTATAAATTAATCCAAAAAAAAATTGCTTAAAAAATCCCTTGAATTTTAAAAATTTTTATTTTTCAAGTTTACCCATAAATTTTAATATTATTAGAAGACCCCAAAGTAATCGGATTAATAGTCAAAATTATGCGTTCTGATAAATTAAAAATAAAACTCGAAGTTGGGGTGTTACAAAAATCATCTAGTGTATCTTGTCTTTGATCTTATTCAACAAGGGAAATAGCATGAACATCTAATTAGAGATATTTTTCCTAACCACATCTCTAAAAAATTATGGATGTCTTTATATCACAAATTGGTTGTCATGATCGACCGATTTGAAAAAAAACAATGGATGGTCACTTCTCAGTTAAGTCAGCATATCATATACAATATCAAGTGTAATATCTCGATCTTATGTTTGAACTTTTAATAATTTATAACAATTTTACTTAATTAGCGGCGAATGTTACAAGTAGGAATATTTACGTCTTCTAACGACGATTGGCATGAGCATTTTGATTGTCAATTAAAGAAAGCAATGGAAGCACCTTGAGAAATTATTATTAATTAGGGATTAGTATATAATGGATGTTATATCCTTGTTTGGCTATTTTTAGATGGTAGAGAGATCTTGGAAAAGAAGAGAAAGAGAGAGAGAGAATTATATATATAAAAAAGGAAACGATAGAGAGAAAGGGAAAGGGCAGCCGGCCTTAGAGCGGGTGACACCGGCCTTAGAGTGGGCGGCGCCTCTGCCTTGGCAGCCCCATCGTCGACCGCACAAGCGATCACGGATGACCATTGACCAGTTGTCGGCTCTCTCCTTTTGTCCACCGACCAGTCATGGTGGCCACCGAGACCTCTAATTGGCGTTGCCTCAACAGTTTCACATCGAGCAAAATAGCGGTTGCCGATCTTCTGTCTATATTGTTAGAATTTGCAACCACCGGCGGCCGTCCCGTTTTAACCGAACCACCCTACCATTTTTAGAGGGGTGTTTGTTTGTGTACAGGCAGAAACTTCTGGTGACAGAACGCCCGATTGGTGACAATGGCAGAAGCAACAGATAGGAAACTTGTGATTTTAGGCCCTGAACCCAATTACTCAGCTGCCAAGCAATGCTCTATGTCATTGCGACGCTCACCGGCTGACCGACCACTTCTGCAGAATTTTAACAGTCTCCAATGGAGCATCAGTAACATGCATATTCAATGAATTGGGGACTAAAATTTCATTGTGACACTTTGTATAAATTGTGAAATGGGTTCTTATGGATGATTGTGTTGTTGATGAAGGTGTGCATGGGTGGTGATTTAGCGGTAGCGTTGGCGATGGTTAAAATGGTATGAAGTGTAATACCCCATATTTTTTTATATAATTTTCTCACTTTAAAATAAATAATAAATAAGTAAATAACTAATTAAATGAGTTGGTGGCCTTTTCATAATATTAGAAAAGTTTTAGTGTATTTTGAATAAGGGGATAAAGTTTAGGGAGTTTTGTGTAAATTGCCAATTAGGGCTTTAATATAAATAGTTCTTCTTCTTTCTCTTTCAGCCTCCTCTTGTTTCCCCTGCTTGCTGCCTCTCCCACTCTCTTCTCAATTTTCAGCCGTAAATTTCTTGTTCCTTTGGAGAATTTCGGCGTAATCAAGTAGCGTATTGGGGCATCGAGAATTCGCGAATTTGCTTGTATAAGGTAAGGGAATTCGTACTTTTTGCTGTGGCAAGGGTTATACCTTCTTCAAATCTGAAAAATCATTTGGGTTGATCAAATCTTTTGTAAAGGTTTGCAATTTTTGTTAGTGTAAGGGATTTTAACGCTTTTTGCTGCGGCTTGGGTTTCATTCTTTAAATCTGAAAAATCATCGGACTCGATCAATCTTGTTGTGTAACGAAATTTGTATTTTGCTATGGTAAGGGGTTTCTTAATTGTTGTGAAAAGGATTGTTTCTTCAAATTTAAGAGTATCGTTAGTATCCATCAAAACTTGTTTGCAGGCTCCAATTCCTTGCCTTGTAAGTTTCTTCATCCGTGGGAAAGGTTTATCCATTCAAACTAATTACCTCTGAAAGTCTTGTTCGTTAGATTGCGTTTTTCTCCTTATTCCGCCAATCTTCACACGGCATGAAACCTTATGTTGAATTGGCCAGAGTGAGTGTAATCCAGGGCTTCCCATTTTGTTGTTAGCGTCTAAATGTCCAAGTTCACTGCCGAAATGTCTTAGAGATCCCTTGTGGGTTCATGCAATGTCAAAGCTTAGTCTTATTTCATTTTATTTTTTTTTCTTCCGTTGCTGGGTTGGCAGAAGCCATGGTCAATGCCTTTCTTCTTTACGGATGGCATCATCTTTTGTCCTTAATTACTTCTTCAGGCTTTAATTCATTCATGGACATTACATTGCAGTTCCTTTCATGTTTTCTAATGCATGCAGCATGTATATGCCTTGAGATTCAAGTCACCTTAGGAAATTCTTTTGAAATCATTGGACGAACTCCCACGTTCACGTTACATGCATGATATTGATCAGTAAAAAGAAACAGTTCTTATGTTGTCTTCTTTTTCTAAGTCCAAGCTTGAATTTGGTTCCTGTTTCCTCTTCTTATCGACTATGTTTGAACAACTCTCAACTTGAGAGGGTCCTTTGGACACATGTTTGTTTATGCTGGCGATCAGTAGACGCCAAGCACGCTACCGGTAGCACACGTTTGATGTTTGTACGTTTGGTTCGACGTTTGGGTCTTATGACCAACATAGTCATCGTATTTTTGTTGTGTAGCATTCCCGGCATATTAAATGAACATATGTTTAGGGTTAATGCTTAATCACGTTTGTTTTGGCATTTGATATAAGAATTTGGTTTGCCCATTCCATCAAGTATTGTCGTTTGACTCTGTTACTTTTGCTTTGATAATTTGTCGTTTTGCACCTTACTGAGCTATTTGAGCTCACCCTTTCACTCTTCCTTGCCCCTTGCCACAGGTCATGAAAGTGTCTGAGGATCTGTGTGACGGCATTGGAGCTTTGAGAGTCCTTTGTAGTTAATTAGATTGCAGTTTGTTTTGAGAACTTTACTCGAATGTGGGTAATTTGATGGAATTGATTTTTTGTGATTTGTTTAGCCGCTGCGTTTAGTAGATGGTTCTGTAAGGGATTATTCAGAGAATGAATTATTTTAGATTTTTGTTTTATGGAGATATTCTATTTCAAAGGATTTAGTTGCTCTGTATATACCGTTGTCACCAGAATTATAGCGGTATATCAGGAAACTTTGATTATAGTCACGGCTTCCGTTTTCGGGGCGTGACAGAGTTGGTATCAGAGCTTAGGTATGTGATTCTGTAGATTCCTAAACCTAAAGTAAATTGTGATTGAGTTTAGATTCTAAGAATGTGGATTAGGTTGACAAATTATTCGATGTTTTAGCCTAAGAGTGAGATATGGGGCATGTACGTAATAGTAGACCACATGTTAGTTGCCTTTTGGAATTCAAAGATTTTTAGCATTAACCAAAGAGGATGATTGAAAGGCAAGACTAAGAACTTTTGGTGTTTTTGTATAGCTCTATCAATTAGCAGCTATTGATGGTAAAGGTTGTTATTGCGATATATGAGTGATGTGGTGACCTAGAGACGTAAACATTGGTGGATGCCTGTGTAGAATTTAATTTTTGGGTGGTTTTAAGGTAACACATTTGGCCATGATTGATTTGATAATAGTTTGAACTCGTTTGATTGGAGACATCAGAGTGCACAGCGAAAGCGTAGTGGTTAGAACTTCAGTCTTTGGGGTTATGTGTAGTGCTCGTAGAAATTGGTTATCAATATTGACTAAGTCAGAGTAGTATGTTTTAAAGGTTATTTGATGGTATTTGTTTTGGGGTCAGACTAGTGAAAATTGATGGGAATCATAATTCTCTTTAGGTATTCTCGTGGTGTTGATTACTGACTTTCATAGACATTGCACCGTTGTAGTTTTACTTACTTAGGCCTTAGACATTGAGTTTGTGGTTTTAGTAGTCAATGGACTGTGGACCGGAGGATTGAGTTTGATGCTGTCTTGAGCAACCATGTGTATTAGTACTAAGATGTGGCAACACAACTCTCGAAATTGATGCTGGTGATTTGATTAAGTATTATATTTGTAAGGCTAATGGGCTGGTTGATGCATTAACCATTAAGCAGGAAGCGTGTCGATAGCTTAGTAACTTTAGTTACCAGTAAGTTTCAATTGCCAGCAAAATGTCATTAAGAGAGTATTGAAATTGTTCCATTTTTTACTTTGTACGGGCGTAGATTTTGATCACTTCTGGTATGGGGCTACAAGGGTGAGAGGAAAGAAATCTCACGGTTTGGGTCTGTAGGGTATAAGTCCGATGCAATTGAGGTGAAAATTGGTTACTACCTTTGGTATACTTTGAAGTTAAGCGTGTTAATGTTAGACATTATACCAAGGCTATGGTTTGATGTATTCTCATAATGACGCAACTGGAGCGTATTGGAATTGTATTGGTTTCGGGTGTTTTGAATGTTGATTAATTCAGCGTGTTTTGTTTTTTTTAGCCAAGTACAAATACTTTGAGGAGTAATCTGAACATATTTTTTGATTTTGAGGAGCGTGTCATGCTCTCTAAGAAGATAGCAATTGCAAGAGCATTGAGGTACGTCTAATTCCGAGGACGGAATTCTTTTAAGGTGGGGAGAATGTAATACCCCATATTTTTTTATATAATTTTCTCACTTTAAAATAAATAATAAATAAGTAAATAACTAATTAAATGAGTTGGTGGCCTTTTCATAATATTAGAAAAGTTTTAGTGTATTTTGAATAAGTGGATAAAGTTTAGGGAGTTTTGTGTAAATTGCCAATTAGGGTTTTAATATAAATAGTTCTTCTTCTTTCTCTTTCAGCCTCCTCTTCTTTCCCCTGCTTGCCGCCTCTCCCACTCTCTTCTCAATTTTCAGCCGTAAATTTCTTGTTCCTTTGGAGAATTTCGGCGTAATCAAGTAGCGTATTGGGGCATCGAGAATTCGCGAATTTGCTTGTATAAGGTAAGGGAATTCGTACTTTTTGCTGTGGCAAGGGTTATACCTTCTTCAAATCTGAAAAATCATTTGGGTTGATCAAATCTTTTGTAAAGGTTTGCAATTTTTGTTAGTGTAAGGGATTTTAACGCTTTTTGTTGCGGCTTGGGTTTCATTCTTTAAATCTGAAAAATCATCGGACTCGATCAATCTTGTTGTGTAACGAAATTTGTATTTTGCTATGGTAAGGGGTTTCTTAATTGTTGTGAAAAGGATTGTTTCTTCAAATTTAAGAGTATCGTTAGTATCCATCAAAACTTGTTTGCAGGCTCCAATTCCTTGCCTTGTAGGTTTCTTCATCCGTGGGAAAGGTTTACCCATTCAAACTAATTACCTCTGAAAGTCTTGTTCGTTAGATTGCGTTTTTCTCCTTATTCCGCCAATCTTCACACGGCATGAAACCTTATGTTGAATTGGCCAGAGTGAGTGTAATCCAGGGCTTCCCATTTTGTTGTTAGCGTCTAAATGTCCAAGTTCACTGCCGAAATGTCTTAGAGATCCCTTGTGGGTTCATGCAATGTCTAAGCTTAGTCTTATTTCATTTTATTTTTTTTTCTTCCGTTGCTGGGTTGGCAGAAGCCATGGTCAATGCCTTTCTTCTTTACGGATGGCATCATCTTTTGTCCTTAATTACTTCTTCAGGCTTTAATTCATTCATGGACATTACATTGCAGTTCCTTTCATGTTTTCTAATGCATGCAGCATGTATATGCCTTGAGATTCAAGTCACCTTAGGAAATTCTTTTGAAATCATTGGACGAACTCCCACGTTCACGTTACATGCATGATATTGATCAGTAAAAAGAAACAGTTCTTATGTTGTCTTCTTTTTCTAAGTCAAAGCTTGAATTTGGTTCCTGTTTCCTCTTCTTATCGACTATGTTTGAACAACTCTCAACTTGAGAGGGTCCTTTGGACACATGTTTGTTTATGCTGGCGATCAGTAGACGCCAAGCACGCTACCGGTAGCACACGTTTGATGTTGGTACGTTTGGTTCGACGTTTGGGTCTTTTGACCAACATAGTCATCGTATTTTTGTTGTGTAGCATTCCTGGCATATTAAATGAACATATGTTTAGGGTTAATGCTTAATCACGTTTGTTTTGGCATTTGATATAAGAATTTGGTTTGCCCATTCCATCAAGTATTGTCGTTTGACTCTGTTACTTTTGCTTTTGTAATTTGTCGTTTTGCACCTTACTGAGCTATTTGAGCTCACCCTTTCACTCTTCCTTGCCCCTTGCCACAGGTCATGAAAGTGTCTGAGGATCTGTGTGACGGCATTGGAGCTTTGAGAGTCCTTTGTAGTTAATTAGATTGCAGTTTGTTTTGAGAACTTTACTCGAATGTGGGTAATTTGATAGAATTGATTTTTTGTGATTTGTTTAGCCGCTGCGTTTAGTAGATGGTTCTGTAAGGGATTATTCAGAGAATGAATTATTTTAGATTTTTGGTTTATGGAGATATTCTATTTCAAAGGATTTAGTTGCTCTGTATATACCGTTGTCACCAGAATTATAGCGGTATATCAGGAAACTTTGATTATAGTCACGGCTTCCGTTTTCGAGGCGTGACAGAGTTGGTATCAGAGCTTATGTATGTGATTCTGTAGACTCCTAAACCTAAAGTAAATTGTGATTGAGATTAGATTCTAAGAATGTGGATTAGGTTGACAAATTATTCGATGTTTTAGCCTAAGAGTGAGATATGGGGCATGTACGTAATAGTAGACCACATGTTAGTTGCCTTTTGGAATTCAAAGATTTTTAGCATTAACCAAAGAGGATGATTGAAAGGCAAGACTAAGAACTTTTGGTGTTTTTGTATAGCTCTATCAATTAGCAGCTATTGATGGTAAAGGTTGTTATTGCGATATATGAGTGATGTGGTGACCTAGAGACGTAAACATTGGTGGATGCCTGTGTAGAATTTAATTTTTGGGTTGTTTTAAGGTAACACATTTGGCCATGATTGATTTGATAATAGTTTGAACTCGTTTGATTGGAGACATCAGAGTGCACAGCGAAAGCGTAGTGGTTAGAACTTCAGTCTTTGGGGTTATGTGTAGTGCTCGTAGAAATTGGTTATCAATATTGACTAAGTCAAAGTAGTATGTTTTAAAGGTTATTTGATGGTATTTGTTTTGGGGTCAGACTAGTGAAAATTGATGGGAATCATAATTCTCTTTAGGTATTCTCGTGGTGTTGATTACTGACTTTCATAGACATTGCACCGTTGTAGTTTTACTTACTTAAGCCTTAGACATTGAGTTTGTGGTTTTAGTAGTCAATGGACTGTGGACCGGAGGATTGAGTTTGATGCTGTCTTGAGCAACCATGTGTATTAGTACTAAGATGTGGCAACACAACTCTCGAAAGTGATGCTGGCGATTTGATTAAGTATTATATTTGTAAGGCTAATGGGCTGGTTGATGCATTAACCATTAAGCAGGAAGCGTGTCGATAGCTTAGTAACTTTAGTTACCAGTAAGTTTCAATTGCCAGCAAAATGTCATTAAGAGAGTGTTGAAATTGTTCCATTTTTTACTTTGTACGGGCGTAGATTTTGATCACTTCTGGTACGGGGCTACAAGGGTGAGAGGAAAGAAATCTCACGGTTTGGGTCTGTAGGGTATAAGTCCGATGCAATTGAGGTGAAAATTGGTTACTACCTTTGGTATACTTTGAAGTTAAGCGTGTTAATGTTAGACATTATACCAAGGCTATGGTTTGATGTATTCTCATAATGACGCAACTGGAGCGTATTGGAATTGTATTGGTTTCGGGTGTTTTGAATGTTGATTGGAATAACTTAATTCAGCGTGTTTTGTTTTTTTTAGCCAAGTACAAATACTTTGAGGAGTAATCTGAACATATTTTTTGATTTTGAGGAGCGTGTCATGCTCTCTAAGAAGATAGCAATTGCAAGAGCATTGAGGTACGTCTAATTCCGAGGACGGAATTCTTTTAAGGTGGGGAGAATGTAATACCCCATATTTTTTTATATAATTTTCTCACTTTAAAATAAATAATAAATAAGTAAATAACTAATTAAATGAGTTGGTGGCCTTTTCATAATATTAGAAAAGTTTTAGTGTATTTTGAATAAGTGGATAAAGTTTAGGGAGTTTTGTGTAAATTGCCAATTAGGGTTTTAATATAAATAGTTCTTCTTCTTTCTCTTTCAGCCTCCTCTTCTTTCCCCTGCTTGCCGCCTCTCCCACTCTCTTCTCAATTTTCAGCCGTAAATTTCTTGTTCCTTTGGAGAATTTCGGCGTAATCAAGTAGCGTATTGGGGCATCGAGAATTCGCGAATTTGCTTGTATAAGGTAAGGGAATTCGTACTTTTTGCTGTGGCAAGGGTTATACCTTCTTCAAATCTGAAAAATCATTTGGGTTGATCAAATCTTTTGTAAAGGTTTGCAATTTTTGTTAGTGTAAGGGATTTTAACGCTTTTTGCTGCGGCTTGGGTTTCATTCTTTAAATTTGAAAAATCATCGGACTCGATCAATCTTGTTGTGTAACGAAATTTGTATTTTGCTATGGTAAGGGGTTTCTTAATTGTTGTGAAAAGGATTGTTTCTTCAAATTTAAGAGTATCGTTAGTATCCATCAAAACTTGTTTGCAGGCTCCAATTCCTTGCCTTGTAGGTTTCTTCATCCGCGGGAAAGGTTTACCCATTCAAACTAATTACCTCTGAAAGTCTTGTTCGTTAGATTGCGTTTTTCTCCTTATTCCGCCAATCTTCACACGGCATGAAACCTTATGTTGAATTGGCCAGAGTGAGTGTAATCCAGGGCTTCCCGTTTTGTTGTTAGCGTCTAAATGTCCAAGTTCACTGCCGAAATGTCTTAGAGATCCCTTGTGGGTTCATGCAATGTCAAAGCTTAGTCTTATTTCATTTTATTTTTTTTTTCTTCCGTTGCTGGGTTGGCAGAAGCCATGGTCAATGCCTTTCTTCTTTACGGATGGCATCATCTTTTGTCCTTAATTACTTCTTCAGGCTTTAATTCATTCATGGACATTACATTGCAGTTCCTTTCATGTTTTCTAATGCATGCAGCATGTATATGCCTTGAGATTCAAGTCACCTTAGGAAATTCTTTTGAAATCACTGGACGAACTCCCACGTTCACGTTACATGCATGATATTGATCAGTAAAAAGAAACAGTTCTTATGTTGTCTTCTTTTTCTAAGTCCAAGCTTGAATTTGGTTCCTGTTTCCTCTTCTTATCGACTATGTTTGAACAACTCTCAACTTGAGAGGGTCCTTTGGACACATGTTTGTTTATGCTGGCGATCAGTAGACGCCAAGCACGCTACCGGTAGCACACGTTTGATGTTTGTACGTTTGGTTCGACGTTTGGGTCTTTTGACCAACATAGTCATCGTATTTTTGTTGTGTAGCATTCCCGGCATATTAAATGAACATATGTTTAGGGTTAATGCTTAATCACGTTTGTTTTGGCATTTGATATAAGAATTTGGTTTGCCCATTCCATCAAGTATTGTCGTTTGACTCTGTTACTTTTGCTTTGGTAATTTGTCGTTTTGCACCTTACTGAGCTATTTGAGCTCACCCTTTCACTCTTCCTTGCCCCTTGCCACAGGTCATGAAAGTGTCTGAGGATCTGTGTGACGGCATTGGAGCTTTGAGAGTCCTTTGTAGTTAATTAGATTGCAGTTTGTTTTGAGAACTTTACTCGAATGTGGGTAATTTGATAGAATTGATTTTTTGTGATTTGTTTAGCCGCTGCGTTTAGTAGATGGTTCTGTAAGGGATTATTCAGAGAATGAATTATTTTAGATTTTTGTTTTATGGAGATATTCTATTTCAAAGGATTTAGTTGCTCTGTATATACCGTTGTCACCAGAATTATAGCGGTATATCAGGAAACTTTGATTATAGTCACGGCTTCCGTTTTCGGGGCGTGACAGAGTTGGTATCAGAGCTTATGTATGTGATTCTGTAGACTCCTAAACCTAAAGTAAATTGTGATTGAGATTAGATTCTAAGAATGTGGATTAGGTTGACAAATTATTCGATGTTTTAGCCTAAGAGTGAGATATGGGGCATGTACGTAATAGTAGACCACATGTTAGTTGCCTTTTGGAATTCAAAGATTTTTAGCATTAACCAAAGAGGATGATTGAAAGGCAAGACTAAGAACTTTTGGTGTTTTTGTATAGCTCTATCAATTAGCAGCTATTGATGGTAAAGGTTGTTATTGCGATATATGAGTGATGTGGTGACCTAGAGACGTAAACATTGGTGGATGCCTGTGTAGAATTTAATTTTTGGGTTGTTTTAAGGTAACACATTTGGCCATGATTGATTTGATAATAGTTTGAACTCGTTTGATTGGAGACATCAGAGTGCACAGCGAAAGCGTAGTGGTTAGAACTTCAGTCTTTGGGGTTATGTGTAGTGCTCGTAGAAATTGGTTATCAATATTGACTAAGTCAAAGTAGTATGTTTTAAAGGTTATTTGATGGTATTTGTTTTGGGGTCAGACTAGTGAAAATTGATGGGAATCATAATTCTCTTTAGGTATTCTCGTGGTGTTGATTACTGACTTTCATAGACATTGCACCGTTGTAGTTTTACTTACTTAAGCCTTAGACATTGAGTTTGTGGTTTTAGTAGTCAATGGACTGTGGACCGGAGGATTGAGTTTGATGCTGTCTTGAGCAACCATGTGTATTAGTACTAAGATGTGGCAACACAACTCTCGAAAGTGATGCTGGCGATTTGATTAAGTATTATATTTGTAAGGCTAATGGGCTGGTTGATGCATTAACCATTAAGCAGGAAGCGTGTCGATAGCTTAGTAACTTTAGTTACCAGTAAGTTTCAATTGCCAGCAAAATGTCATTAAGAGAGTGTTGAAATTGTTCCATTTTTTACTTTGTACGGGCGTAGATTTTGATCACTTCTGGTACGGGGCTACAAGGGTGAGAGGAAAGAAATCTCACGGTTTGGGTCTGTAGGGTATAAGTCCGATGCAATTGAGGTGAAAATTGGTTACTACCTTTGGTATACTTTGAAGTTAAGCGTGTTAATGTTAGACATTATACCAAGGCTATGGTTTGATGTATTCTCATAATGACGCAACTGGAGCGTATTGGAATTGTATTGGTTTCGGGTGTTTTGAATGTTGATTCGAATAACTTAATTCAGCGTGTTTTGTTTTTTTTAGCCAAGTACAAATACTTTGAGGAGTAATCTGAACATATTTTTTGATTTTGAGGAGCGTGTCATGCTCTCTAAGAAGATAGCAATTGCAAGAGCATTGAGGTACGTCTAATTCCGAGGACGGAATTCTTTTAAGGTGGGGAGAATGTAATACCCCATATTTTTTTATATAATTTTCTCACTTTAAAATAAATAATAAATAAGTAAATAACTAATTAAATGAGTTGGTGGCCTTTTCATAATATTAGAAAAGTTTTAGTGTATTTTGAATAAGTGGATAAAGTTTAGGGAGTTTTGTGTAAATTGCCAATTAGGGTTTTAATATAAATAGTTCTTCTTCTTTCTCTTTCAGCCTCCTCTTCTTTCCCCTGCTTGCCGCCTCTCCCACTCTCTTCTCAATTTTCAGCCGTAAATTTCTTGTTCCTTTGGAGAATTTCGGCGTAATCAAGTAGCGTATTGGGGCATCGAGAATTCGCGAATTTGCTTGTATAAGGTAAGGGAATTCGTACTTTTTGCTGTGGCAAGGGTTATACCTTCTTCAAATCTGAAAAATCATTTGGGTTGATCAAATCTTTTGTAAAGGTTTGCAATTTTTGTTAGTGTAAGGGATTTTAACGCTTTTTGCTGCGGCTTGGGTTTCATTCTTTAAATCTGAAAAATCATCGGACTCGATCAATCTTGTTGTGTAACGAAATTTGTATTTTGCTATGGTAAGGGGTTTCTTAATTGTTGTGAAAAGGATTGTTTCTTCAAATTTAAGAGTATCGTTAGTATCCATCAAAACTTGTTTGTAGGCTCCAATTCCTTGCCTTGTAGGTTTCTTCATCCGCGGGAAAGGTTTACCCATTCAAACTAATTACCTCTGAAAGTCTTGTTCGTTAGATTGCGTTTTTCTCCTTATTCCGCCAATCTTCACACGGCATGAAACCTTATGTTGAATTGGCCAGAGTGAGTGTAATCCAGGGCTTCCCGTTTTGTTGTTAGCGTCTAAATGTCCAAGTTCACTGCCGAAATGTCTTAGAGATCCCTTGTGGGTTCATGCAATGTCAAAGCTTAGTCTTATTTCATTTTATTTTTTTTTTCTTCCGTTGCTGGGTTGGCAGAAGCCATGGTCAATGCCATTCTTCTTTACGGATGGCATCATCTTTTGTCCTTAATTACTTCTTCAGGCTTTAATTCATTCATGGACATTACATTGCAGTTCCTTTCATGTTTTCTAATGCATGCAGCATGTATATGCCTTGAGATTCAAGTCACCTTAGGAAAATCTTTTGAAATCACTGGACGAACTCCCACGTTCACGTTACATGCATGATATTGATCAGTAAAAAGAAACAGTTCTTATGTTATCTTCTTTTTCTAAGTCCAAGCTTGAATTTGGTTCCTGTTTCCTCTTCTTATCGACTATGTTTGAACAACTCTCAACTTGAGAGGGTCCTTTGGACACATGTTTGTTTATGCTGGCGATCAGTAGACGCCAAGCACGCTACCGGTAGCACACGTTCGATGTTTGTACGTTTGGTTCGACGTTTGGGTCTTTTGACCAACATAGTCATCGTATTTTTGTTGTGTAGCATTCCCGGCATATTAAATGAACATATTTTTAGGGTTAATGCTTAATCACGTTTGTTTTGGCATTTGATATAAGAATTTGGTTTGCCCATTCCATCAAGTATTGTCGTTTGACTCTGTTACTTTTGCTTTGGTAATTTGTCGTTTTGCACTTTACTGAGCTATTTGAGCTCACCCTTTCACTCTTCCTTGCCCCTTGCCACAGGTCATGAAAGTGTCTGAGGATCTGTGTGACGGCATTGGAGCTTTGAGAGTCCTTTGTAGTTAATTAGATTGCAGTTTGTTTTGAGAACTTTACTCGAATGTGGGTAATTTGATAGAATTGATTTTTTGTGATTTGTTTAGCCGCTGCGTTTAGTAGATGGTTCTGTAAGGGATTATTCAGAGAATGAATTATTTTAGATTTTTGTTTTATGGAGATATTCTATCTCAAAGGATTTAGTTGCTCTGTATATACCGTTGTCACCAGAATTATAGCGGTATATCAGGAAACTTTGATTATAGTCACGGCTTCCGTTTTCGGGGCGTGACAGAGTTGGTATCAGAGCTTATGTATGTGATTCTGTAGACTCCTAAACCTAAAGTAAATTGTGATTGAGATTAGATTCTAAGAATGTGGATTAGGTTGACAAATTATTCGATGTTTTAGCCTAAGAGTGAGATATGGGGCATGTACGTAATAGTAGACCACATGTTAGTTGCCTTTTGGAATTCAAAGATTTTTAGCATTAACCAAAGAGGATGATTGAAAGGCAAGACTAAGAACTTTTGGTGTTTTTGTATAGCTCTATCAATTAGCAGCTATTGATGGTAAAGGTTGTTATTGCGATATATGAGTGATGTGGTGACCTAGAGACGTAAACATTGGTGGATGCCTGTGTAGAATTTAATTTTTGGGTTGTTTTAAGGTAACACATTTGGCCATGATTGATTTGATAATAGTTTGAACTCGTTTGATTGGAGACATCAGAGTGCACAGCGAAAGCGTAGTGGTTAGAACTTCAGTCTTTGGGGTTATGTGTAGTGCTCGTAGAAATTGGTTATCAATATTGACTAAGTCAAAGTAGTATGTTTTAAAGGTTATTTGATGGTATTTGTTTTGGGGTCAGACTAGTGAAAATTGATGGGAATCATAATTCTCTTTTGGTATTCTCGTGGTGTTGATTACTGACTTTCATAGACATTGCACCGTTGTAGTTTTACTTACTTAAGCCTTAGACATTGAGTTTGTGGTTTTAGTAGTCAATGGACTGTGGACCGGAGGATTGAGTTTGATGCTGTCTTGAGCAACCATGTGTATTAGTACTAAGATGTGGCAACACAACTCTCGAAAGTGATGCTGGCGATTTGATTAAGTATTATATTTGTAAGGCTAATGGGCTGGTTGATGCATTAACCATTAAGCAGGAAGCGTGTCGATAGCTTAGTAACTTTAGTTACCAGTAAGTTTCAATTGCCAGCAAAATGTCATTAAGAGAGTGTTGAAATTGTTCCATTTTTTACTTTGTACGGGCGTAGATTTTGATCACTTCTGGTATGGGGCTACAAGGGTGAGAGGAAAGAAATCTCACGGTTTGGGTCTGTAGGGTATAAGTCCGTTGCAATTGAGGTGAAAATTGGTTACTACCTTTGGTATACTTTGAAGTTAAGCGTGTTAATGTTAGACATTATACCAAGGCTATGGTTTGATGTATTCTCATAATGACGCAACTGGAGCGTATTGGAATTGTATTGGTTTCGGGTGTTTTGAATGTTGATTGGAATAACTTAATTCAGCGTGTTTTGTTTTTTTTAGCCAAGTACAAATACTTTGAGGAGTAATCTGAACATATTTTTTGATTTTGAGGAGCGTGTCATGCTCTCTAAGAAGATAGCAATTGCAAGAGCATTGAGGTACGTCTAATTCCGAGGACGGAATTCTTTTAAGGTGGGGAGAATGTAATACCCCATATTTTTTTATATTATTTTCTCACTTTAAAATAAATAATAAATAAGTAAATAACTAATTAAATGAGTTGGTGGCCTTTTCATAATATTAGAAAAGTTTTAGTGTATTTTGAATAAGTGGATAAAGTTTAGGGAGTTTTGTGTAAATTGCCAATTAGGGTTTTAATATAAATAGTTCTTCTTCTTTCTCTTTCAGCCTCCTCTTCTTTCCCCTGCTTGCCGCCTCTCCCACTCTCTTCTCAATTTTCAGCCGTAAATTTCTTGTTCCTTTGGAGAATTTCGGCGTAATCAAGTAGCGTATTGGGGCATCGAGAATTCGCGAATTTGCTTGTATAAGGTAAGGGAATTCGTACTTTTTGATGTGGCAAGGGTTATACCTTCTTCAAATCTGAAAAATCATTTGGGTTGATCAAATCTTTTGTAAAGGTTTGCAATTTTTGTTAGTGTAAGGGATTTTAACGCTTTTTGCTGCGGCTTGGGTTTCATTCTTTAAATCTGAAAAATCATCGGACTCGATCAATCTTGTTGTGTAACGAAATTTGTATTTTGCTATGGTAAGGGGTTTCTTAATTGTTGTGAAAAGGATTGTTTCTTCAAATTTAAGAGTATCGTTAGTATCCATCAAAACTTGTTTGCAGGCTCCAATTCCTTGCCTTGTAGGTTTCTTCATCCGCGGGAAAGGTTTACCCATTCAAACTAATTACCTCTGAAAGTCTTGTTCGTTAGATTGCGTTTTTCTCCTTATTCCGCCAATCTTCACACGGCATGAAACCTTATGTTGAATTGGCCAGAGTGAGTGTAATCCAGGGCTTCCCATTTTGTTGTTAGCGTCTAAATGTCCAAGTTCACTGCCGAAATGTCTTAGAGATCCCTTGTGGGTTCATGCAATGTCAAAGCTTAGTCTTATTTCATTTTATTTTTTTTTTCTTCCGTTGCTGGGTTGGCAGAAGCCATGGTCAATGCCTTTCTTCTTTACGGATGGCATCATCTTTTGTCCTTAATTACTTCTTCAGGCTTTAATTCATTCATGGACATTACATTGCAGTTCCTTTCATGTTTTCTAATGCATGCAGCATGTATATGCCTTGAGATTCAAGTCACCTTAGGAAATTCTTTTGAAATCATTGGACGAACTCCCACGTTCACGTTACATGCATGATATTGATCAGTAAGAAGAAACAGTTCTTATGTTGTCTTCTTTTTCTAAGTCCAAGCTTGAATTTGGTTCCTGTTTCCTCTTCTTATCGACTATGTTTGAACAACTCTCAACTTGAGAGGGTCCTTTGGACACATGTTTGTTTATGCTGGCGATCAGTAGACGCCAAGCACGCTACCGGTAGCGCACGTTTGATGTTTGTACGTTTGGTTCGACGTTTGGGTCTTATGACCAACATAGTCATCGTATTTTTGTTGTGTAGCATTCCCGGCATATTAAATGAACATATGTATCGACCCGGTCCACGGCCCCACCACAGGGCATTGCCTCCCTCAAAAGGGCTAGCCAATTAGGTACTTATGAGTTCCTTGGTAAGGTCTTATAAGGGTCATCTCATACTACTCCACATCCGATGTGGGATATTACAATCTCCCCTCCTTATACCTTAGCGTCCTCGCTAAGACTCAATCACACATAGCCCAGAATCTTCCTCTCTAGCCAATGTGGGATGTACCGGGCTCACCCTTCGTTGCCCCAACCATCCTCTTGATGTGGGATATACCTGGGCTTGCCTTCGTTTCCCCAACCATCGGCAACCCGACTGGATAGCCCAGCCCAAGTTTTCGAGAGTCGGCTCTGATACCATCTGTAACGACCCGGTCCACGGCCCCACCACAGGGCATTGCCTCCCTCAAAAGGGCTAGCCAATTTGGTACTTATGAGTTCCTTGGTAAGGTCTTATAAGGGTCATCTCATACTACTCCACATCCGATGTGGGATACTGTAACATCCCGGAATTTTCGGAACGTTAACACTCGCTCGATCAGATACACTCAGACAATTACGACCTCAACTCAAGCAATTTAGAATCATCAGTCCGTCAGAGCAACTAAACCGTTGAGTAAAATAATACTCTTAGCGTACAATTATACTTGAAACATCAAATCTAAGCTAACAATTCTAAATAACAATAATGGCCCACGCAGGGGTTCTAAAGGCTAATACTGAAACTTAAGTTCTCTTTCGCTCGGCTCAGATCTAGTCCACACCCAATGCGATCGATTGTTGGTTATCACCTGCGGAAAGGAAGTCAAAGGGGAGTGAGCTTTTGAGAGCTCAGTAAGGTCACTCAAAGATAGAAACTACGAAACAATTACAGATGCCGTTCATAGATTTTCAAAAAAAGAATCAATACTAGTTTCATCAGATATCAATACGATTTTCAGATACGATACAAACAATCACAGATAATATTGAACATGAGCAATTGCAAAGCCACACAGGCAATGCAGGGTAATCACTTAGCAAAGCCACAAAGGCGACGCTCATTAACACTTTCCACCAGCTAGTCCATCAAGGCACTAGCCCACACCAATACACCGGCTAGTCCATCAAGGTACTAGCCCACACCAATATCCTCCACTATACACCAACTCCCGCCAAACACACCAATGCAAACTCTCATGTCAATAAGCAGAATGAGAACAAAGGATAATACAATTCTTAAATCAATGCACAACGAGAAATAAACACAGTGCATCGAATATGATTTCCAATAAACGCTTAAGGCTCAAGATAGGTTTTTAAGGCAAACAATTCGACTTAATCAAAATAACAGAATCCAAAAGAATAGCGATAACAATTCAAAGAAATATTCGAGGACAAATAGAGAATACTGGGTTTCAGAAGAAATCCCTTACCTCGATCCAAGCTATGCGCTCGTTGCTATTCAACCTTTTTCAAAACCTCGAGTTAACCTAAATGGGCAAATTAATTATAAGAATTCAACCTAGCCTCATCAACTATTAATATAATACTAAATCTTAATCGTTGCTCACTCCGACACTCTTAACTTAAATGAAAACGAATTAGATTTCTCGAACGGCTAAACCTAACGGATAACCACGCACACTCTGAAAAGCGTTAAGACACTCCAAAAATGATACTAAATTATAATAAAATACTTTTGTATATCAACATACCATAAAAAGTTATAATATAATTTTTCTGAATTTTTGAATTAAAACAATTTTCTTAAATACCGGGAAAAGCCCAAAAATAACAATTAATGCTTCTAACTCAAATCAAAGTCCCATAATTTTCATGATAGCTTTATAATATATAAGAAAAATACAGAAATTAAAATTGGAATTTAAAAAGTACCGAAACTATTTTAAAATCATTCGTTTCATTAAATCGAATGCGATACAGGTTGATGTACTAAATCAACTCAGAAATTAATGAAACTTAAACTGAGTTGTCTTTTTACTATAAAAGCACGCTGTAATTGTTTCAGAATTTAATATTAATTGCAAATGCTCAAAACAAATTTTAGAATAGCTGCACTTGAGAAAATATTAAAAATACCAAACGATATCAGAAAAATATGAAATTTTCACAGAAATTCTAATATTGTACTAAGAACCATACTGCAAAGTTTCAAAATTTTTCGACGACCCTACAGTACCCAGCAGCCACGTGGTACAACTGTGCAAGCACAGTGTACCACTCCACTGCACAGGCCCATTTGCTGTTAACCCATCTTTTTCTTCATTCCACCTTATGTCCAAACCCAGAACAGTCTCACTCACACCACGGCTCTCTCTCTCCCATTTTCTTTTGCACACACAGTCACATATACACACACTTTACACACATTATATATCCTCCAATACACCACTCTCTTAACCTCACACGCACATCAACACAGCACATCAGCCCCCCCCCCCCCCCCTGCTGCAAGTTTTTCCCTTCCCCTTCACCCCTTTCATGTATACAAACCACACCCACAGTACACACTACACCTCCCTTTCCACACACATATACACACTACATGTACACATATTCATGCATACAAACACACCCATTCCAAGCTCACGACACACTCAAAACCCACATTAAAAACACCTCCACATAGCTGAACCCTTAGGACAGCCGTGCAATGGCTTTGTCCGAAACATAACGGCGTCGCAAACACAGTTTCATGGCCGGCTCTCTAATGGCAGTCTTGAACCCATCCCTTGACCCTCACAAAGCACTGTACTATGGCAGCCCATCTCCTCTCCTTTCCATTACACTAACATATATAACACACATATTTACACACTCAGTTCACATGAAATCACTCAAACCACCCATGAACTTCTATAAGAGACTAACGTCAACCCACTGCCGATTTCCACTTTTTCTTCCTTAGATCCGTAAACCATCGATAAACAGCAATAAAGTTAAAGAAACATACCAGAAAATTTGCCAGAATTCCTTGCCGGCAGTTCTCTTTTTCCTCTTTCTCCTTCTCTTTTCTTTCTTTTATTCTCTACAAATCTGTCTCTCTATTTCTCTGTTTTAAAGTAACCGAAATCTCTCTAATTCTCTCTATCGAAGGTTGCACACCAGAGGGACAAAATGGAGGAGACGGCTGCGGTATAAAAGATGTACATATATAAAACCCTAAAGTGGCAAATGACCAAAAACCCCTTATACTTTCGTTAGTTATCGAAAGATGCACCCACAACTTTTTATTATTTCAAAGTAGTCCAAGAATAAATTTTTATCATAGTCTAGGTGCTCGAAAAATTTTAATGGTTGGATTCGATAACCCGCTATACTAAGTGTCGTTAAAAGCTTTGTCATAAGATCTGGTCACGCTAATCGTCACTAAACACTTCAATCAATATTACTTAAAACTGTTAACGTTAAATCGTAACATATGATTTCTAAAATTTACTTCGTCGCTAAAAGTTTTCTTCTTTTTTTTATATATATATATTTTTTTATAAAAATATCAACGCTGAAAACAATTGTCGCTAAAAATTTTAAATCAAACCGTTAAAAATATCGGGGTATTACACTTTCCCCACCTTATAAAAATTTCGTCCTCGAAATTTCACATACTTATGATTTCCAAGCACTACGCTTTCTCTACATAACTCTCAAACGAAATTGTCGTCAATTGCTATACATAACCTCCCAGGTTAATCAATAACATCAATAACGGCCTCGAAAATTTCACTCCTTCTAACATTCCACCGTAGAATAAGATTTGGATTATATGATGCCTCAAAATTAATCAATATATAAACGCCTAAATGAAATAATCCATAAGTGTACCTGGCACCACATCGTTGGATGTTGCAGCATCCTGAGCTGACATAGCGAACAATCTGGCTGGTGTACTAGGCCTCTGCCTCTGCTGAGTCTGGGCTTGTGGAGTCTGGCCCTGCTGACTCTGACCTCCTCCCGGACGAGGTGCGCTACTCGCTGCTAAACTGACCGTAGTTATAGGGCTGAAAGCTGATTGGTTCTCCCACAATGAGGGGCAGTTTCGAACCTGATGCTCCATACTGCCACACTTGAAACATCCCCCGATAAGTCTATAGCATGGTTTACCACCATGGCTCTTTCCACAAGTAGGACACAGAACTGTCGAATACGCTATCCCTGAACTCTGAATTGGTCTACCTCCTGCGCTCTGTGCTCTTCTGAATTCGACACTCTGCTCTGACCTAGTTCCCTGAGCCTGCCCTATCCTCTGACTCTGAGCACCCTGTTGTGCTGAAATAGAAAACTTCTGACGCTTGTTAGTCTCTGAAGCTCTACTCTCCTCTCTATCCCTCTTTTCTTTCTCTTTCAGCCTCCTCTTCTTTCCCCTGCTTGCCGCCTCTCCCACTCTCTTCTCAATTTTCAGCCGTAAATTTCTTGTTCCTTTGGAGAATTTCGGCGTAATCAAGTAGCGTATTGGGGCATCGAGAATTCGCGAATTTGCTTGTATAAGGTAAGGGAATTCGTACTTTTTGCTGTGGCAAGGGTTATTCCTTCTTCAAATCTAAAAAATCATTTGGGTTGATCAAATCTTTTGTACAGGTTTGCAATTTTTGTTAGTGTAAGGGATTTTAACGCTTTTTGCTGCGGCTTGGGTTTCATTCTTTAAATCTGAAAAATCATCGGACTCGATCAATCTTGTTGTGTAACGAAATTTGTATTTTGCTATGGTAAGGGGTTTCTTAATTGTTGTGAAAAGGATTGTTTCTTCAAATTTAAGAGTATCGTTAGTATCCATCAAAACTTGTTTGCAGGCTCCAATTCCTTGCCTTGTAGGTTTCTTCATCCGCGGGAAAGGTTTACCCATTCAAACTAATTACCTCTGAAAGTCTTGTTCGTTAGATTGCGTTTTTCTCCTTATTCCGCCAATCTTCACACGGCATGAAACCTTATGTTGAATTGGCCAGAGTGAGTGTAATCCAGGGCTTCCCATTTTGTTGTTAGCGTCTAAATGTCCAAGTTCACTGCCGAAATGTCTTAGAGATCCCTTGTGGGTTCATGCAATGTCAAAGCTTAGTCTTATTTCATTTTATTTTTTTTTTCCTCCATTGCTGGGTTGGCAGAAGCCACGGTCAATGCCTTTCTTCTTTATGGATGGCATCATCTTTTGTCCTTAATTACTTCTTCAGGCTTTAATTCATTCATGGACATTACATTGCAGTTCCTTTCGTGTTTTCTAATGCATGCAGCATGTATATGCCTTGAGATTCAAGTCACCTTAGGAAATTCTTTTGAAATCATTGGACGAACTCCCACGTTCACGTTACATGCATGATATTGATCAGTAAAAAGAAACAGTTCTTATGTTGTCTTCTTTTTCTAAGTCCAAGCTTGAATTTGGTTCCTGTTTCCTCTTCTTATCGACTATGTTTGAACAACTCTCAACTTGAGAGGGTCCTTTGGACACATGTTTGTTTATGCTGGCGATCAGTAGACGCCAAGCACGCTACCGGTAGCACACGTTTGATGTTTGTATGTTTGGTTCGACGTTTGGGTCTTATGACCAACATAGTCATCGTATTTTTGTTGTGTAGCATTCCCGGCATATTAAATGAACATATGTTTAGGGTTAATGCTTAATCACGTTTGTTTTGGCATTTGATATAAGAATTTGGTTTGCCCATTCCATCAAGTATTGTCGTTTGACTTTGTTACTTTTGCTTTGATAATTTGTCGTTTTGCACCTTACTGAGCTATTTGAGCTCACCCTTTCACTCTTCCTTGCCCCTTGCCACAGGTCATGAAAGTGTCTGAGGATCTGTGTGACGGCATTGGAGCTTTGAGAGTCCTTTGTACTTAATTAGATTGCAGTTTGTTTTGAGAACTTTACTCGAATGTGGGTAATTTGATAGAATTGATTTTTTGTGATTTGTTTAGCCGCTGCGTTTAGTAGATGGTTCTGTAAGGGATTATTCAGAGAATGAATTATTTTAGATTTTTGTTTTATGGAGATATTCTATTTCAAAGGATTTGGTTGCTCTGTATATACCGTTGTCACCAGAATTATAGCTGTATATCAGGAAACTTTGATTATAGTCACGGCTTCCGTTTTCGGGGCGTGACATGAAGTAGGTGGTTTGAATGTGTGCTTTTGTGGGTGTACGCTGTGTCTTTGGCAGATGTTTAAGAGTGGTGGTTGTTGGATAATAATGAGTAACATAATGCGTTTAGTGGGAGTTGTTTCGGTGAACTATGTGTGAGTATTTTAGTGTGTGTGTGTGTGGACTAGTTTGTATGTGTAATCAGCGTGTGCAAGTGTATGTGAAAAGTGTGGGTGTGTGTCAGTGTAGTGGGAGTGGAGAGGTGTGTGTGCGGTTGTTTCAGGCAAGTGGTTATAGATGGGTGTGCATGTGGGTTTATGGAGTGTTTATGTGCATTACGTGTTACATGTATTTGTAGCCATGTGAGAATATATGACATGTGTGTATGTTGGTGCTTGATGTGTAACAATGGTTGAAATTGGTGGTCATTGTGGCGGGATATCGGTTAGTAAGCAGTGAGTTTATGACGACCGTAAACTGTAATGACGAACTACTGGTTGGTTCGGCGTAGGTGTGTTGTGTGCGTGTAGAGGGTGTGTGCGCACAAGTGGGGTATGCGTGTAAGCGTGTGTGTGAGGTCGTGCACAAATGGGTATGTATTTTATGTGTGCTCAAATGGCTGTGTGCATATGCTTTTGTACAGTGTGCGTATTTAATGTGCGTAGAAGGGGTGTGTGTGTGTGTGTATGTGTGTGTGAGTGTAGTTGGTTGGCTGGAAATGAAGAAAGTGAATGTAGAGTGTGTATGATTTAGGGGTCTCGAGGAAGAAGAAAATGGAAAGCGCGGCTATAAGTCCATTATTTCCTATAATTTAAAATTTTAAAAGCCATTTATGCTCTTATTTTTGGCTAAGTACAAAACTGTAACCCTAGTTATTTTTGTAAGATTGTGATGTGTAATTTTCTTGGATTTTTTTCTCTGTATCCTCGAACAGCGTAAAATGATTTTATCTGACATTGGGGTTCTTGATATATAAAAATAGCAAATTAAATTATTTTTGCTTGAAAATTTTACAGTGACCTTTTATCAGCATGATGTTTGAGTATCTAAAGTTTTAAGGCTTTTCAGCACCGTTTGTCATGTGTACTTATTTTGGTTGCCTTGTGCGTTGTTAAGAACCAGAAGGAGTTTTTGAAATAAAATAATTTTTTTAAAAGGACTTTTTGGCCTGATTTAAGCCTAAGACATATATAGATGAGGTTTGAAGTATTGTGAAATTATTTCTCGTCATATTGGCTCTTAGGGGAGTATTTTGGCAATTTTTCCATTCTCGATGGCGAATTTAGTAGTACAATATGCAGGTGTATCCTATGCTTGTATAGGTGTGCATTGTACATGTATTTGTGTATTTTTGACAGATTATCCTGTGAGTTCTATGGGTGCATGTGTATGCTTTGTTGTTGGTTTGTGGGCATCTTTGTAAGAGAAAGTGACATAAAGAAAGAAAGAAAGAAAGGGGAATGTGTGTATTGATAGGACAATTTTTTGGTCAGATGTAGCAAACAATCAGAGCATATGATGCTGGTATCAAGGAAATGCATAGCATTATGTAAGTGACATTTCGATCCATCTAGTGTATATACAAGTATATGCTATCTATTTTTGAGAAATCTCTATTAGTCATAAATAAACTGCTTATAGTTAGCTTATTTCGATGTATAAGAACTGTTTAGGAAGTTAATACCGAGTATATAACATCATTGTGTAGATCATATCCTGATAAATGATTTGCCTTATTTAGGTTAATTCAAATGATTTGTGGTTGAAGTTGATTAGCTTAACATAACTTCAGACCGAGATAAGGAATTTCTATCTGAAACTCAATTTCATCCATTTGTCGTCGTGAATATTTTTTAAAATGTCATCTTTAAACTCGGTTATAATTGTTATGAATTGCTTCGTTTACCTTTAATACCCTGTTTTGAGCCTTACACGTTTATTAGAAATCCTTATCGATGCTCAGTATTTAGTACTCTTTGTGCATCGATTTATTCATTGAACTATCATTTAGTGCATTGTGCATATTGACATGAGTTAGTGTACTGAGGAGTTATGAGGTTGGTCTGTATTGGGGGTGATATAAGGATGGTCTGTTATTGTCGGGAGATGCTAATACCTTAATAATCTAGCTATATATAACCACATTGTTAGTGAGCACTGCCTGTGTGGCTTTACTAAGTGTTTACTGCACGACCTGTGTGACTTTGCATTTTACTCATGTTCAATATTATTTGCATCGTTTCAGTGTAATTGAAAATTTTACTATCTATATCTGGTTTAAGGGATTGAATTGAAACTCTTCCTTATTTTTTTGAAGTGAATCTGAAAATCATTGTATTTCCATTTCCTTTCTAGATTTTTGAGTGACTTTACTGAGCTATCAAAAGCTCAACCCTTTTTCTGTTCCCTTCTGCGGGAAATAATTGTCAGTAAGATTTCGGAATTAGTTGAGCCTGATCATGGAGTAAACTTAGCATTTTCATTATTTGTTTATTTAAGCCCTTGCGAGGGAATTAGTGTATAACTTAATAAATTAAGTACTTTCATTTTGTCTATGTGTTTAAGAACGATTAGCCAAGAATTTGAGTTATTAAGAGCTCTGATATGGATCTTAGTGGGTTTCCTTAGTGGTATTGAAATGATTGGATAATTAAGAATCGATCGATTTATCGGTAAACGCTCCGAAAATTTTCGGAGTGTTATATGGAAGCAAGTACCAAATCTTGGACCAACCATTCCACACCCAGCGTGGCTGAATTTACCAATTCCCCACAAGATGCAATATTTTGCATGAAAACTTCTATGGGACCACTTATCACTTTTGAATTCTCTCAATCACAGGGCGTCAACCTAGACACATCGTAAAATCTGCAACCGGAAAATGGAAACAGCGGGTGACCTCTTCTACTCATGCCCAGCCCTTCGGATTGTATGGTAACTTGGGTGTTCTGACGACTATCCCAATTCCTTCATTCAAGGAATGGTTAATTGCCTGGATTGCACCACCTACCACCCTCAAGTCCATAACCATACACTCACAAATTCTTTGGTACATTTGCTTATATCGGAATGCAATTATATTTCATTTTTTTTTGATAGAAGAGAACTTGCATTCAAACACAGAAACAGAGTACAACGAAAGAAAAAAAAGCAAACTAAGCAAGAATGTTCCTGTCTTCTTCCAAGCTAGACAAAAGGTTGGAAGATGGAGGAACAAAATCAAAATGGTTATCAAAATAAGCTCTAGCAGCTAAATTATGGACAGCTCTGTTAGCAGCTCTAGAAATGTGAACACAGTCCCAGTTGACAAACTTCATCAGCAAGTTTTTGGAGTCTTCAATGGATCTTCTAATGTTCCAAAAAGGTTTGGATTGATTTGTTATCATCTTGACCACTGATTCAGCATCTCCTTCTACAATGATATTTAGCTTTTGTTGCTCTAAAACTGTCTGAATGGCTAGGAGAGCTGCTTCTGCCTCAGCAACTGTAGGATCCTTAGTATTGATAAGAGCTGTTTTTCCAAATTCACATTCCCCCTTCGAGTTTCTACAAATCATGGCAATGCAAGCTCTATCTCCCCGGACTGCCGCATCAAAATTTATTTTGCACCATCCAATCGGAAGAGGGAACCAAGTACTCTTTTTAATCTCCGAATCTTTGGAAGTGACAAACGCTTCCCAGTAAGAAAGAACAGAGGAGTTGATTTTTTCAGATATTGTCAAAGGATTAAAATCCACCTGATCATGAACTTTTTTGTTTCTAGCCATCCAAACCATATCCATCAAAGTTGCTGAAAATAGAGTGTATATCCTTTGGTTTTCAGAACTCAAACCAGGAGGTTTTAAGAAGAAAAACAACCAATCAATAGGGGATACCATGTCTAGTGGGGGTCTAAAACCCCAGGGGGACATCATCCACAAAATTCTAGTCATGCCGCAATTTATAAACAAATGAGTAGTAGATTCAGAGGGCTGATTGCAAAGGGGGCAGCTAGTGTCAATCTCGGAGTTAAATTTGGCTATTCCAGCATGACACCCCGTCACCACTAATTATTCTATCTCACTCATATCTCTCCACTGCCTCCTATCTCTAGGTTTTAACAAAGAAACGACGGACGACTTTTTAGAGCACTCACACCTCCAGGCTCCAACAAATCCTGCAAGAGGACACTCCGCACCTCCTTCCACCAACCAGGGTTCTTCGATCCACAGGAAATACGAAATCCACTCACACTAGTGTATACTTCCAAGTGGATTACAAGGATGACTCTCGGATAGCCGGGTAAGGCATTCTAGCCAAAACAGGTGGAAGGATTCGAATAGGCAGAAGCTCTTTGTCTACTTTATGCCTGTCAGTGGGCACTACAACAGAAATTTTTTATTTATCACATTTTATTCTAACTCGACTTTTCTTCACTCTAAGATTGCAGGACATGAGACTACATCGAGCAGATTGCAACCCATCTTTTTGAATATATAACACTTCTAGTCTGTTTCACAGATGCTGCTTCACCGTTGGACCTACTGCTCTCTCCAGATTTACCCAGACTTTTGCACGTCTTTCAGTATACCAACACTTTAGATATGACTAGAACCTGTACAGATAGGGACTCACTGGAGAAGTAATGTTCTCACATTTGGTGTCTTTTGCCTGATTGCAGCATTATAGAAATAACCCGTGACATCACAAGGACGGTAGGATGGGATCTTCCTTATGTCTGAGATGATATTTTGTGTACATGTTTTAATCTCAGCTTGTATATATCTCCTTTGTAACTCTTACCTTGATGAAATGCGGTCCTAATCTTAAAACCAAAAAAAAAAAAAAGGGAAGAACACCCATCAAAATGACTTCCCAGTCCTCTTCTTCTCATTTCTCCGCACACAGATATACGTGTATACAACTGATTGCTTCTCCCGGTTGATAGCCTTTGATTATAAATAAAGTTTGCTTGATGACATCATATATCATCCGAAACATCACGGTGCTTGTGTTCGTTTTTAAGAACGTAAGAATGAGTCGAGAACAATGGTGGTTATTAAGTTTGCAGTTTCTCTAAATCTGAAATTGATAGCCAACCATCTAAACAATGTTATCATGCACAACGGCTGTGATGAAGACAACCAACCATATAGCCGTTTGGTAGGACTTTAACCATTTGTTATATGCTTTACTAGATTGGCCCATGGTACCGATGGCAGGTGCTCTATAATGTCGCCAGATTAATGTCCTCCCAAATGCAGGAAATATAACTAAACTTTTTCATTCACATTTACAGACATTTTGACCTTTTAGGGTTAGAAGAAAAACAGAAACAAGAGACAAGAAAACCGACTAATCCTTTGTCAATTTGTCAACAAGAAGCCAACTGAGCAAACTTTTTGGTCCCAAGTTACAAGACTTGTGAACAAAGATGATGCTCATCATACATAGAGCTAATCTAGTCTTATGCCACATGGTTTCTCCATTATCAGAGGAGGACCTGTCTCAAAAATCAAGTGCAATACTTAAACTCTTTATCAATAGGTAGTGGGTGCAATACCTTCAAACAATTTGGTTTTTCAGTTGCATAGATTTTTCTTTGAACAATTTCATGCTAAGTGCATTTAGCATTGCTTTCGAGTACTGTCGAGAAGCCATCTTCCAGTCCATGCCAGTTGTCATCATGGCCTCGAATTCTGGATAACTAATACGTCCATCCTGCGAAATGAGGGGAAAACAATTTGTACTCTATAAGTGAGAAGTTTTTGCTACATACAGCCATGGTTGGTTGTTATTTTTTAGCGATATTTTCAGAACTTGCAGCGACAATTTTTCACTTTTACTTGTAAAAACTTTTCCCACACGCAGTTGCAGGATGAAAGGGGATGGATGGTTTTACCTTGTCCAAATCGGCATCAAAAATGATGTCATGGACCACCTGGTCATTGTTGGCACCGAGATGTTCATCGAACAACGCTTCTCTGAGCTCTTCAAACTCGATGAAGCCGGTGTCATTCCCGTCGAAGAAGCTGAAAGCTTGACGGAGTTGCTCGTTGTTGCTAATCCTTCTCAAATGCACGGCCAGTGTCATGAACTCCTCACAGTTGAGCATTCCATTTCCATCAATGTCGGCCTTCAGCATATATGAAACAGCAAAATAGATAGCAGTTAGATCTAGACGCGGAGATAATCTGCAGGTTAGATCTAGACGCGGAGATAAGCTGCAGGTTATATGTTTAAGGTGCTATTTAACTTCCAGATTCCTTGCTATATTTCCTTCTAATTGCAGTTTTGTGCATTATGAAAACCTTTTATGTTAAAGATCTACAAGGATGTTTGTGCGTTGGAAGAAGAATATACGGTGTTTCTATGAAAAAATTGTTCCATAATCTGCTAGGGGTTTTCGTAATAGTCAGAATCCGGCCTTCACTTTGCAGAAGATCGATCAGTAACCAAATTTGTTGTGCTTTGATCTGGAGACGAGAACTACATTTGCTTCGCATGCCACCCTTCTCCATTAAATGAGACATTTTTATCATAAGCAAAAATCTGAAAGCAGTGATAAACTCACAGCATCCATTATCATCTGCACGTCAGGATCCTGAACAGGTTGCCCGATAATATGCAGACCATCTTTTAGCTCTTCAAAAGTCAAGTTTCCGTTCTTGTCTTTGTCCATCATGTGGAACATCTGTTTGAGGCCATGTACTTGCTCATCTGGCAGTTTTGCTGCAACAACCTGTAATTGAAGAAGTCTTAGATAATTTTCCTTGCCTGAATTCAGGGGAACGTATGGAAAAAATTCGGTGGCAGTAAGGCTAGAGTAATTCTTTTAATGCTAGATAGCAATCAGTGATATAAGCAGCAGCCTCAACGGCATACTTTCTTTCAGGCATCAAAGGTAATTGCTCTAGCACTAATACTGGCATATTACTTTAGTCTTGTGTGAAGAGGCACTGAATAACTTACTCTGAGAACCTTTTTCTTGAATTTGTTCATCAATGAGAACTGCTTAATTCTAGTTCTCACATGTTCTCCCAAAGGAATATTGGGGACCTTATCTGCATTTTGTATCCAACGATTTTCTGTAGTAAAAAAAAAGGAACACAAGAGTAAAAAATTAGTACTCACTTATGTGGATTTCAGTAAAATCTGCGGTTGCCTGAGATAAGTCATTAGATTGTGTCTCAAAATGTCATTCTATGCACTAGATGCATAAATTCATGACGTAAAACCGTTTTGTGGCCACGAATAACCAGTATGTGGTTTCCACCAATATAGATACACATACGTTTCTTGTTTGGAGAGTTCTATAATGGATGTGGGCGGAAAGATTGAGTACACACCGAGCACTTCTTCAACTGTCATTCGGCTGTAAGGATTTGGTTCAAGCATACCCTTCACAAGATCCTTTGCATCTTCAGAAACCCTCGGCCAAGGGTCCCTGTCAAAATCTATCTCACACCGGATAATTGCCTGTGCAATTCCTTCTTCAGTTTCTGCGCTAGTTAGTATAACCAAGCCCCCATATATAAGAAACCAATGACAGTACGTGTATCAAACTCAGGGAGAAAACCTTAGTGACAGCTATAAAATAAATGCACTAACAGAAACCTATTCCAAATGAAGTATAAGAAAACAAAACTAACCTGCCCAGAAAGGTGGAACTCCACAAAGTAAGATGTAAAGAATCACACCAGCACTCCATACATCTACTTCTGGTCCATAATTACGCCTAAGGACTTCAGGAGCCATGTAATAGGGGCTTCCCACTATTTCACCAAAACGCTGACCTACCACCAAGAAATAAATATGTATTTTTCTCTTAATAAGAGCTCAGAAACTTTAAGGATATCAGATGTTACAAGGCCAAGTGCTAAGTGGTTTTGAGGACATACCAGGCTCGAAGAAGATGGAGAGGCCAAAATCAATTGCCTTCAAGGGAGCACTTTCGTTAGAACTTGCATACAAAAAATTCTCGGGCTTTAGGTCCCTATGTATCACTCGGTGGGCATGGCACATCTACAAGTACAAATCTGTTAGTAAAATTTGTTGTTGAAAAGAATTCGATCGTCACTTATGTTGTCAATTATTTCCCAAGTTTACAACATAAAACCATGAATTAAAACACATACGATATTAGTTCTGGAAACTAGTGACCTAAGCTGGCTTTTTTTGAAGAACATGTCAAAGAATCTCTCCTAAAAGGACTCCACAGTAAATGGTTCCAATTGTTTCCATGTGGTCCACTAGTTGTAAGTGAAATATCTATTCTTATCAGAGGAGTTAATCCATGTTATCCTCGGTCATGAACAGGTGAAGTGGTGTAGTTGCCGGTGAATTGATAGCTTGGCTTTAGCCACAATGAATGCGCCCCCTTAATAATAGCAAACTGCACCTCAACTTTGCCTCTTCAATGTGAAGGATCCCAATTAGGTATTCCATTGCATCACCATGCGGTGTATTGCTGCGGAGATTCCAATAACCTAATAATTTCTTGCTGATCTCCTGAGCTAATTGTCAAGTAATACAACTGAATATGATCACAACACTCTACATTCAACATCATCTAACAAAGCTGTTCTACGGACCCATCAACATATAGATTGACCAAAAATTTGTTCAACTAACTTACACCAACAAGAATTCACGTAAGAAAGCTTTTGAGGAACTAGAAAAAAGGAATTTCAGGAACAACCTCCATGATTAGTGAGAGAGAATACGAAGAATAGTTACCTGGACAACCTCGACAATTGTCTTTGTAACAAGAGCCGCAGCTCTCTCTGTATAATGACCTCTCGCAACGATCCTATCGAAAAGCTCACCACCCTCGCAAAGCTCCATAACCAAATAAACAGCCTCTCTATCCTCATAAACCGCGTTGTACCTTACAATATTAGGGTGGGCTGGCAAATGCCGCATAATCTCCACCTCCCTCCTAACATCCTCGATGTCAATCTCTGTCCGCAGCTTGCTTTTCGATATTGTCTTGCAAGCCACGGCTTCCCCCGTTTGGTGATCGAAACATTGGTACGTTATTCCGAATTCTCCCCTACCTAGTTCCTTACCAAACCGATAACGGCTGAAGATGTCATCACCCGGCAGATCCTTAAGAACCGTGACAGGACGTGAGAATCGCGAGGTTAACGTAGCGGATGTGTGGCTTGTGTGAGGACTTTCTTTTACAATGGGCTTGAGATGCTTGGTTCTTTTCAGGAAGCTTGCATTTCCTTGCAGAGACATGCACGTCCCCATGGAAATCCTAATGAATATTACACGGAGGCGCGGAGACGCAGAGACAGAGGGGAGGGAGCCGGAAGGGGACCCTAAATTCGAGGAAAGTGTTTGGCATTGACAAAGATTTTAGAGGTTGAAATGGTTCTGTTAACATTTCCCGCCTTATTCTCGGGACCCTCTGAACATTAGTCTTTGACGTCAAATGCTTTCTTGCGGTCAAACGGCGAGTCGCTAACTATGCACCCCCTTGTTTTTCAACAAACATAGCTAGTTCAGTAATCCGAGTGAAGTTCGGGTCGGTTTATAAAATATAGTATAATATAAGAATTCAAAGAATGTATCAATATGTACCATATATCGTAAGACAAAAAAGTTAATAACATTATTAAAAAATATCTTATTTGGCTACAAAGAATAGATAGCACTACAAGAAAAAGGACTTTTAGCGACGGATATTTTCGTCGGTAAAATCCTAAATCCGTCGCCAAAGATTTTTAGCGATGGACACCCCGTTACTAAAAGTCCGTTCCCTATAACCCCCTTACTAAAAGATTAGCGACGGAATTACGTCATCCGTCGATAAAAAATTACTTTTACCGACGGAATTATTTACTTTTAGTGACGGAAAATTCCGTCGCTAAAAGTATTTTCTATATATTTTTTAAAAAATCTGAATTTCTGAAGAAAAAGTTTTAAAAAATATTTAGGCAATTGACTAATTGACCGCGAGGATCACTGGTCGTCAACACGTCATCGCCGGCAGTGGGTTCTTGGCCGGTGGAGTCCTCGCCTTACCGTCGCTATTCTCCGATCACTTGTACTTCCAGATCGGCGTGTCCACGGCTCCACTTGTTCCAGATCTGAGCTGAGCTCAATAGAGAGAGTCGACTCAAGGAGGCAGGAGCCCCTGCTGTGTCCGCGTGTCGCCGTCGACCATCGCAGGTGAGTGGGCGAGTGGGTGTGTGCCGTCTGGGTCTGGGGAGTGGGTGAGAGACTTGGCGTAGATAGAGAGTCGCAGACTGAACTTTTTTTTGGAAGTTGGGGGGGTACATTAGCCCCCCCCCTGTTCATACGTAGCTCCGCCCTTATGTGTCGGCAAGAGGTAGAGGCGGCGGGGTGGGGTGCAGCAGCAGGTTGGGTGTGTGGGAGGTGAGTGGTTACGATTTAGGGTTAGAGAGAGGAGAGACTGAGAGAGAGAAGAAGGGAATGGTGTGCGTGGCTGGGAGAAAAGAACGAAGGGGTAGGGTTTTTTAATTTTAAGGACTTTTAGCAACGGATTTTGGCCGTCTCCAAAAATCCGTCGTTAAAGATCATAAAAAATTTTCAAAAATTTTGACTTTTACCGACGGATTTATTCCGTTGGCAAAAGTCAGTCGGTAAAAGTCATTTTCAAATTTTTTTGGCAAAAGAAGAAAGGGAGAAAATCAAAAATAAAAATTAGCGACGGAATATTCGGTAGGTAAAAGTCCGTCGCTAAAGATCTTTACCGACGAAAAATCCCTCGGAAATTTTTTTTTAACAACGGACCTTTACTGACGGAAAATTCGTCTGTAAAAGTGACTTTTAGCGACGGATTCGAATCCGTCGCTAAAAGTCTGTCGAAAAAAGTTGTTTTTCTTGTAGTGCAGAGACACAATGCAGTCGCTAGATACTTGCCTTCTTTAAACTTTTAATTTACTTTAAGCTGTCAATTAATATTTTAAATGAATATTGAGTTAGCACTTATAGTAATAGAATAGTCATGATGGGGCCATATAGAGTTAAATAACGAATAGGATCGTGGTTGAAATTAACAAGTGGTGAGGCTATGACGTATCCTTTTTGAATTGTAGATGTTACAGATGAGTATGATTCTTTAACTTCAAAAGTTTTTGAGGTGTCATATGTTTTTCGATGGTTATTTTAATGATTAAGTACAAATCATATGGAATAAAGTTGCATTTCATATTAATAGGACTTATGTATACATCTTATTACTTTCAAAATAAGCTATTATTGTCTGCAAAAATAAATTTGACAGAACGACTACGTAATATTCAATATTTTAATGTGTGTGTGTGTGTGTGTGTGTGTTTCTTTAATTTTTGTAAGATGCTAGTAATAATAAAATTAAATTGATGAAGATGATGTGTCATTGTTTTGAAGTCTTGGAATTATTTTCTTCATCTTTAATGACCTGTCGCCAAGCTATAGTTTTTATATCTACTAAGTTTTTTTTCATGAAAATATAATTAAGCATAAATAAAAAAGTGCTTTCACTGATCGTAAGGCCTTATGCAAAAACGAACTGATTAATTGTTTGTTTTGTATAATTACATAGATTTAGTTTTACATTCTAAAGGTTTTAAATGTTCTCAAATATAGTAATTAAAAATTATTTGATTTAATTGTACCTTTTTTTTTTCTAATACATACGTGATTTCTTTTCAAAATTTGTATATACGATGTAGCCTACTTTGATTATTATGCGATGTTATTAAAGCAAAAAACTATCATATAATTGTACTATTGATCTTATATATTACATTGATAATTTTTGCAATGATTATGTTATGTGTAAATATATATACATTTATTACATTATAATAAACTTAAATTAACTGTAACATGTTTTTTTTTTCTAAATCTCATATGTGATTTTTGTTTTCAAGATACATGATTTTTTTTTTGTCATCGTATGAGAGAGTTAGTTTTAAGGACATAATAGTCAAAATTAAATCCTAATAAAGTAGTATATATTTTTTTAAATCCTAATAAATTAGTATATATTTTTTTAGAATTATTTCCCAATTATATAAGGCTTTCTAATATAGCCCTCACATAGTTCCTATAAAACTAAAGAAACTTGAAAATATGAATCACATTAAAAATAATATTCGTATACCTTTAGATACACTAACATGTTTAGTATATAGCCTTAAATCCTTTTTAAATATCAGATTTATGTATAAGCTTTATCATTATTATAATTTTAATTAATAATAATTAGACAGTCGTTTGTGGTCGAGTAGTCCCACCCAAAAAAAATATGGTCAATTTTTTATTTTACCAAAAGGATTCTAAAGCTATATATTATATTTGATAAATCTTTACATTGATACAGTAAGCATATACTAAAATAAAATAAATATGAATCAATTGTTACATTATTTTTATTGCTTCAATCTCAATTATAACATCATTTTTTCCCTCTTTTAAATCTAATATGTTATTTTTATTTTGTTGATATATGAATTTTTAAATTCATATTAGAAAGTGCTTTTAAGAATACAATAATGAAAATCAAGTCCTCATAAGTTTGTTTAGTAATTACTTAGAGTTTTTGAATTTTTGGATTTATTTTTTCAGTTATAAGGCTTACTAATATGCAAATTAACTTATCAAGAAATAATGACCCTATCCAAGATAATATTATTTTCATCTGTTAGATATATGAATTTATATATTTGTATTACAGAGTGAGTTTAAGGATACAATAGTCATATCATATTTTTGCATCTCGAAGGTTTTAACTATTCTAAAATATAGTAATTAAAAATTTTAATTTGACTGCACCTTTTCTTTTTCTAATACATGTTATTTCTTTTAAAAAATCTCATATATGCTTATATAACCACTTTATTGATCGTCCAGTCTTATCAAAGCAAACAATTATCATGTAATTTGCACTACAAGAAAATTCATTTTTTGCAACAGACTTTTAGCGATGGAAGCTATTCCGTCGCTAAAAGTCATTTAAGGGACGGAATAAACCCTCGTTAATAGTCCGTGGTTAAAAATATTTGCCAATGGAGTAATCCGTCATTAAAGGTATTTGACGACGGAGTTTTACCGACAAATTTTTAACGACAAGACATCTGTCGCTAAAAAGTTTTTAGGAATTTTTTTAATTTTTATGGGTTTTAAAAAAAAATTAAGCGACAGAATTATACCGTCGCTAAAAATTCCGTTGGTAAAAATAGCTTTTATCAACGGACTTTTAGCGACGGTATAATTCCGTCGCTAAAAAGTCACACTTAAAACACACAGATCTGCTTTTCTTTCTCTCTCCCCATTTCTCTCTCTCTCATCGCTCACCCACCCACCGACGTTCTCACCTCCGATGACCACCATCTAATTGATCACGTGTTTGGATTAATTCAAAACCCTAATTTCATCACAACCACCACATTCTTGGAGAAATCTAAAATTTTCCATTGTAATTTATGTTCGAAGCTCGATTCCGTGTGAATCTTCCCTTAAAAAACCAAAGCCCTCACTGGGAGCTCGCGACTACCAAGCCCTCGTCGGAAGCTCATGTACAGTCTCAAAGCTCGCCTCTAAAGATTCAATCTGGGCTAGGTTCTTGATTCAATAGTCTGTTCAATTCCACCTGCAAGATTGTAACTTTACTATTTTTTTCTCAAAGATTTGATGATTGATATCTTTCGTGTGCAATTTGGTGCAAACCCAATTGGAATTATGCGCAATTTAGTTGACTTGTGTCTTTGGTTGTGTAGCTCGTTTGTGGGTTTGAACTGATTCTGAATTATTGGTTGGGTAGCTCGCTTATGGGTTGAACTGATTCTAAATTACTCGGGTGCGTCAGCGGGAGTCCAGAATTAGGAAATTGAGGGGATGCCATGGATTATCTTGCTTGGATAGTAGGGGTTGGCACTTAGATTCCAAAGCATGAACTTACAAACTTACAATTGAATGGAACTTAATAATGTCAAAAGGGGTTGGCATGTTGTGATCCATTGAGTGAGCTTTATTGAACTTACATGGGATACCCACAATCACGGGGCTCTCAACAAGCCCCGTACTACACCCCCCAGAACCAGCATGTGCCTGCCCCTTTTAGTTATGTGATAGTCAAGATGCAAATGCTTTATTTAGATTTGAATTAATGTCATGAAATACCAATTCAACATAATTCACTAATAATCGTAGTCGAATTCACTAATTGGAACTTGTCCTAATTGGAACTTGCCTTAATTGGCTCCATTGGTTAGTGATATAGCTAAGCCAATTTAATTGTGTCACCTATTGAATGTCCTAATTGAATCGAACCCTAAATTAAACTAATTGAACCCCTAATTGAATCCTAAATTGAATGCCCCAAATCAACCGAGCACTAAATTGAAGTAATTTAACCCCCTAATTGAACCCTAAATTGAATGCCACAATTCAGCCGAGCACTAAATTGAAGTAATTGAACCATAATTGAACCCTAAATTGATGTAATTGAACCCTAATTAAACCCTAAATTGAATGGCCTAATCAAATCGAACCCTTAATTAAACTAATTGAACCCCTAATTGAAGTAATTGAACCATAAATTGAATGCCTTAACCGAATCGAACCCTAATTTAAACTAATTGAACTCTAAATTGAATGCTCCAATGCAACCGAGCACTAAATTGAAGTAATTGAACCATAATTGAACCCTATATTGATGTAATTGAAACCTAATTAAACCCTAAATTGAATGCCCTAATCCAATCGAATCCTAAATTGAACTAATTTAACCCCCTAATTGAACCCTAAATTAAATGCCTTAATTTAACGGAACCCTAAATTGAACTAATAGAACCCTAAATTGAAGTAACTGAACCCCCTAATTGAACCCTAAATTAATTGTCCTAATAGAATCGAACACCAAATTGAAATAATTCAAACGCATCGGATATGTGCATTTTGAACAATTTTTTCCATTTTAACATTGTTCATTTGTTTGATAATTTTAGGTTGTTAATTGTGCATTTGAGAATTGCGATTATTGATCGATGATTTTAGGTTGTTAATTAATGATTTTGGGTTATTAGCTGTGCATTTGAGGTAATTGAGATTAATAATTGATGATTTTAGGTTGTTAATTTATGATTATAGATTGTTAATCGTGCATTGAGCATTTGAGATATTAAGATTGTTGACAGAAGATGGGACCCAATTGGATTGAATGTGCGATTTTTATTAATTTTTATTGCATTGAGCATTTGAGAATTGAGAATTGAGATTGCTGATGGAGAATGTGACCAAATTGGATTGAGATACCTGTTAGTTAACGCAGACACGGACACCACGTCTGATCGACGGTGTCCGACATTTAAAAAATAAATCAACATATGCCGATGTGTCTGGAGGTGAGTGTCGGTGGGTGTCAGACACGTGTCCGGAGGCGTCAGACACGTGTCCGGAGGCGTCAGACACGTGTCGGACATGTGTCGGTAGGTGTTGGACACGTGTCCGAAGGACTAAGACACATGTCTGTAGGTGTCGTACGTGTCGGACACGTGTCCGGAGTGTCAGACACGTTTCAGACACCATATCGACACCCTATATGAGATGTCGGAATTGAGATTGTTAACTGTGCATTTAATTTAGGTTAATTAGGTTAACGTGACATTTTTAGCATGCACCTCCTAGAATCTCATCGTGGTTCCAGCACTGGTTATAATTGGCCATAATGAGTCCTGATTAATAATATTTTAATAAATCAATTAACCCTAATTAGCTCTAACGAGCCTACTTAGTTTTAATTAACCCTAAGAAACCATTGAAAATCAAATTAGTTGTAATTACCCCGAATTAGCCAAAATGAACCCAATTACGCGCATATTGATTATAGTTAGCCTAGTTAGTCGTAATTAGCACTAACATAACCCAATTAGCCTAATTAGCCCTAATTAGGACTAATCAACACTACTCGGCACAATTAAACCCTAATTAGGACTAAATAACCATAATTAGTCACAATCAATCCTCATTAGCTGTAATTATTCGAAACAACTCTTCAATAACAATAATTAGCCCTAACTTAACCCAATTAAGCCTAATTAGTCCTAATTAAGACTAATCAACACTGCTTAGCACAATTAAACCCTAATTAGGACTAAATAATCATAATTAGTCATAATCAACCCTAATTAGCTATAATTATCCAAAATAACTCCTCATTAACAATAATTAGCCCTAACATAACCTAATTAGGACTAATCAGTATTACTCGGCATAATTAAACCCTAATTAGAACTAAATAACCTTAATTAGTCCTAGTCAACCCTAATTACCTATAATTATCTGAAACTACTCCTTATTAACAATAATTAGCTCTAACATAACCTAATTAAGCCTAATTAGCGCTAATTAGGACTAATCAGCACTACTCGGCACAATTAAACCTTAATTAGGACTAAATAACCCTAATTAGTCCTAATCAACCCTAATTAGCTATAATTAACCCAAGTACTCCTCATTAACACTAATTAGCCCTAACATATCTTAATAAATCCTACTTAGATTAACTTTTTTCCATAACGTTAAACCCTAAACCTTGATACTCGTAATTAACCCTAATAACCCAGTTAGCCCTAATTAACCCTTGTACATCCCATAGTCACTCCATATTGCCCAGAGATGGTTTAATTACTCGTTGTTTACAAACCCTGCCTTTTTTATATTAGTTGTTGTTTTGAGAAGTCCATTGGCAACGAGATGGTTCAACTCATTGCCAATGAATTCTATTTAAAGTAGAATTGGTAACATATACAACGATATTTTTGTAATTTTAGAAAGATTCTTGCATATGTTATCAATTTCTGAACGCATGCATGCATAAAAACCCTTAGTTCCCATTTAAAGGTACTCATTACAAAGTAATGCTTTGTAATGAGCCTTTGGATGTCCAGTTTCGACAATTTGAAAAAGCTACGTGTTTATAAAACAGTGTTTCGACTCATGCTCTGTGTTCTATGTCATGGATATTTGATACACATTCTCATGTGTTTCTCCGGGTGCATACAGATCTGGTATTTTAACATTCGTCAAACCTTGCAAGGCAAGGTTAGATGACTGTTAGAACACCTAATCGATATCGTGTACTTGGAGAAATGCGGGGAAGTGCTGCTGAATTTTTTGCAGACATAGGACTAAGCATGAGTTCTTCACTGTTTTATAACACATGTGCTTTTTTGAATGGGATATGACCACTACCTATTAGAGAATGGAGGAGAAATATATAGACATGTTGTCACATTTATGCATTCATATTTACATCGACCTTGCCTAATGATTGGTCCTAATTGAAGGTGGTATAAAGTACGATAATTCAGTCGTCATGTCAGTCAATCGAAGTTGGATGAAAAGGAAGAATGTTGATGATTTTGAGTGTCGCGTTGACGAATTTATTGACTTTGCTTACGTGCATCCTGCACATGTTGACCTTGATAAGATAAGGTGTCCGTGCAGTAGATGTGAGTTGTTGCATTGGAGAAAAAGAATTGAAGTAAAATGGCATCTTCGTCGGTACGGTTTTATGGGTGGATACACAAGGTGGACGCAGCACGGGGAAACAATAGTATTGTCCTCCAACCCGACTAGTCAAACTAAAGTTAGGGAGGAGGCACGGTATGATTACCAAGATATGATTATGGATGCTGGGTATGCTAATGTTGACTGGGGTAACAACGATGGTGACGGCAGTCCCCAACCGCCAAACGAGGGGCTCATCAGTTTTATGAGTTGTTAAGAGCTGCGGAAGAGCCGCTGTGGGATGGAGCTCCGAAACACACATGGCTGTCTATGGTTAGTAGGTTATTACAGTTGAAATTAGACCACGGCTGAGTGAGAAAGGTTTTAACGAGTTTGTTATCTTAATCAAAGAAATTCTGCCCGAAAGTGAAAAGCTACCGCCGTCGTACTATGACGCGAAGAAGATGATGAGGAAACTTGGGTTGAGCTATGAGCGGATAGATGCGTGCAATAACGATTGTATACTGTTCTGAAAAGAGAATAAGGATTTGTCACGATGTCCAGTATGTGATCATTCGAGGTACAAACCAAACAAAGGAAAGAAGAAAAACATTGCATGGAAGATATTACAATATTTTCCGGTCACACCACGGCTTCAGAGAATGTACTACTCCTCTAATATGGCTGAACATATGAGGGCTCACCGTGAGACTCTAGCAATGATGCCAATGTGCTGACACACCCAGCTGATGGAGAGGCGTTGAAGGAGTTTGACCGCAGGCATCCAGTCTTTGCTCAGGAAGTTCATAATGTTAGACTTGGTCTGGCAACCGATGGGTTCAACCCTTTTGGTCAGTCTACCATGCCTTACTCCTGTTGGCCAGTTATTATTGTCTCGTACAACCTTCCACCAGGCATGTGCCTGAAGAAGCCGTACATGTTCTTGTCGTTGCTTATTCCGGGACCGAAGAGTCCCGTCAAGGACATAGATGTGTATTTAAGGCCGTTGATTGATGAGTTAAAACAGTTATGGAATCATGGAGTCGAAACATATGATGCATCCCTTAAACAGAATTTTCAGATGAGGGCTACTTTGATGTGGACTATACATGATTTCCTCACATTGGGAATGACGTGTGGCTGGAGCACACATGGGAAGCTAGCATGCCCTGCTTGTATGGGCGTGAACCCCGGTCACACGTTAAAGCACGGCGGAAAGCGCTCGTGGTTCGGATGTCACCGTAAGCTTTTGCCACCGGGCCATCAGTTTCGTAGGCAGAAGGATAAATTTGACGGGACAATCGAGCGTGAGGTTGTCACACTGGACTACCCATCTGGTGAAGAAGTTCTCTCACACCTGGAGGCACTTGATACTGACATACCACACGGCAAGGGTGTGCCAGATCAGAAGATTTCAGGGTGTGGGAAAGAGCACAACTGGAGAAAATTTTGTATCTTCTGGAAGTTAGCCTACTTGAGGACGCTCGTTATCTGAAACAACATGGATGTGATGCATATTGAGAAGAACGTTTTTGATAATGTGTTCAACACAGTGATGAATGTCAAAGGCAAATCGAAAGATCACCTTAAAGCGAGAAGGGATCTACAACAGTTGGGTGTACGCCGTGAATTGCATCCTCGGACAGTCAGCGGGAGGACGATACTTCCGAAAGCACCTTACTGTCTAGACAAGAAACAAGTGGAAAAGGTCTGTCAGTGGGTTAAGAATTTGAAGCTTCCAGATGGGTTTGCGTCCAACATATCTCGTTGTTGCAATGTATCAAAATGCAAGTTCCAAGGGATGAAGAGTCAAGACTGCCACGTATTCATGGAGAGATTCATTCCTATTGCTTTCTGGGACTGTTGCCACGGGTTGTTTGCGAGACTTTGACTGAATTATCTCATTTCTTTCGAGATATATGTTCTTCTACGATCCGGGTGAGTAACATGGAAGTGCTTGAGAAGAACATTGTGGTGACGATTTGCAAGCTGGAGAAAATCTTCCCACCTTCGTTCTTTGATTCAATGGAGCATCTGCCTGTTCACTTGGCATATGAAGCTAAGATGGGTGGACCCATGCAATATCGGTGGATGTATCCCTTTGAGAGGTAATCTTTAAATTGTTACAGTTGTTCGTTTACAGTAATGCGACACCTGTTATCATTGATATTCCACCTAACTCGATTCGCTAAACTTCTAGGTTCATGTTCCATTTAAAGAAAAAAGTCCGCAATAAGGCTCGGGTTGAGGGCTCAATTGCGGAGGCTTACGTAATGGAAGAACTTGTAAACTTTTGTAGTCAATATTTCGGGCCTGATGTTGATACAAGGTTAAATCAACTAGGCCGAAATGAGCCCGAATAAGCACAAATTTGGAAGGGCAATTGTCAATATTCAAGCAGTCTTGTAGTCCGTTCGGCCGAACGTATACTCGATGGCTAACGAATGAAGAGTACAGTGCTGCAACAATATATGCCCTTCTAAATTGTGATGAAGTTTTGGCATTCGTTGAGTAAGTTAATGTCTTAATTCACTTACATTGTTGTACATAATTGAAAGTGTGTGATAAGCGAGTCAACTATATTGGTTTGCAGTGAGTTCGATGCGGAATCTTTAATCACTGATCCCGCTGTATCCGAATCTCATCGAAAATCACAATTTGTACAGTGGTTCAAAAGGCGTGTAAGTCCTTAACGAAATTATATTATGTGTTATATACAGTTCTGTGGCCAATTAGTATACTGATTTATCCTTAATTTTTACCGTCATCTACAATAGGTTCAGTCAATGGATAGACCAGTGGCCTCCTGCTTGAAATTACTAGCTGAAGGCCCTAACAAACAAGCATCCTGTCATGGAGGCTATATCATCAACGGGTTTAGGTTTAACGTAAAAGATGATGACCGAACAAAACAAACCCAAAACAGTGGAGTCTTGGTCAACGGCGACTGTTATGCTGAGAATTGCATGGACTTTTACGGAGAGCTAGATGAGATTGTTGAGCTAACATATCTGGGTTCCCAAAACCGCCTGGTAATGTTCAAGTGTACGTGGTTCGATGTCACATGCAGTAGAGGAATCCGTGTTAGCTCTCAAGGGATTGTAGATGTCAATGTCAAGTCAAGACTTGCATCAGACGAGCCCTTTGTGTTTGCTAGTCAAGCTGCACAAGTCTTTTACGCAGAGGACGTCGCCAATCCCAAATCTCATTGGTATACAGTTATCAAGTCCAAGAAATTGCCCGTGACATATGACAGTGAGGTAGACTCCTTTCAAGCCGACCAACCACCTGTCTTGTTACCTGTTGAGGTCAACAACGAGGAGGACGATCTTCCTCTTCCAACAACACTTCATGTAGGAGAAGAAGTCGTAGATGATGACGCGGAAGATGTAGAAAGTGTTGGAGATGATGTGACTGAGTCTACTGATGAAGAGGATGAATTAGAAGATGAAGAGGACGACGAGTCCCACGAAGAAGAGGACGACGAGTCTAGTGAGGAAGATGATGATGATTCCCAAACTGAAAATGATTGACTTGTAATGTTGTAACATCACGGAAAAAATGTAGTAACATTTTAGAACTTGGTTCATATTGATGTGTTTTTGCACCTCCGTTCATATATATAGTGCCGATGATGATTTCTGCCAAATTATTATTTTTAATGTGTTAATGTCTTTGTAATTTATCTATACGAAGTCAGATATGGATAGGATACGAGCTATTCGTGGCCGGGCTGGACGCCGAGCTGCTTCCTCCCCGGTGGGTCCCACCTCGTCATTGCTCACTGATGACGAGGCACAGAGTGATCAAGTACAGCCCCAGCGCAGCCATCGCCCCAGCCCGACGCAGATTCATCCCACACGCGCGTTGATTCTCCTTCTTCCGTGGGTTCTACCTCAGGTATAGTTGATAACGGTATTTAGTACATTTTTGCTAATTTATATTTGAAATATATTTGAACTGTATTAATGTCTGTGTTTTGTAGGATCTCGACGAGGCCGTGGCCGACACGCGGGGTACGCATCGACCCCCAGCGTAAACAGAGAGTTACGCTCACCAGGAGGGCCTGTAAGTAAAAAAAATCACATCATGCCTTATTTTGTACATTTGGGATGTTAATTTATATTTGAACTGTATTAATTAATTTATTTACTTCTTTGGCAGGATCCTGGATCAGGCGAGGACGAAGATCGGCGTTCTTGTGAAGGGCCGATTCTTCGAGCCACGCCTGTACTGGAAGGACTGGGATGCCGCTGCGAGGGAGTCCTATGGGAGGAGTGGCTGGTACGGTGAAGTATTTTTTTCAGCGATAGTATTTGTTTAATTAGAGTTTGTTTTCTAAATTAATTTGTGTTATTGAATGCCTTACAGGAGGGGTTCACGTTTGACTCGCCTGATCAGCAGGCACTGGGGCGGCAGGCCTTCTTTGCTTACATCGCAAGAATTACCGCCGATGGCTCCACGACGCACGGGACCGGGCAAAGAAGATGCTGCCCGATGGTGCCCCGATGACGGAGATGAAGACATATCCCCCACATTGGATATCTCCGACTGTATGGGGGGAGATGATAGATCGGTGGGCTGCGGATCCAGGCTGGGACGCCAAGAGTAAGAGGGGGCCGAGAACAGACAGAACAGAGATCCGACGCACACGGGGGGTCGGTGCCACACGACATCGTCCGACACATGAATGCGGTCCAGCACCCGGATCTGGAGGAGGATGAGGTCGTAGCTCTGACGTATAATCAGACGCACGTGCGAAAGAAGGACAAGGACGAGGCGCACCGGGCCGGCGACTATGTTTCAGATATTGCCCGGCGGATCGATGTGAGTCGATGTGTTTAATTAAGTTGTTAATTTTTTTCTTTCTATCCTCAATGTCTGTTGCGTTAATTAATGCCCTAACATATCTTTAAATCACTGTTTTTGCAGGCCTCGTATGAACAGCTTAGGGAGTCCGGACAGCCATCAGCGTCCACTAGTACGGGTGCGAGTACTGGGGCGTTGAAGCGATGGCTGGATACGCCGGAGGTCGTCAATCGGCCGAAAGGCTGCATACGCACCCGTGATAGGAGCGTCCTCACCCCCCGCTGCCCCTGCACAGACACCGGCTCCTCGGCATCCGTTGGACGAGGAGGAGATCCAGCGCATTGCTACGGTGGTGTTGAGGCTGATCAAGGAGCAGGATCAGCAGGGTACCGCTGCCGGACATGCCAAGTTGACCCCGGATCAGCAGGATCCAGATCCGGGACTGGGCAACCCCTGATGAGCCCCTTCTCGTGCCCGGTTCCAGCTTCTTCCCCCTCTCCCTGCCCAGTCGCAGCTTGTCCCTCCCCCCCGCCCAGTCCCAGGGTGTCCCCCCTTCCCCCCGCCCGGCTAGTACATCATGACTATTTTTTTATAATTGATTGTATATGTTTCTTTGTGTATTGATTATTGTGCGTTATTGAGAATTGTGTATTGATTATTGCGCGTTGTTAAGAATTGAAATTTTCATTATAGGTTTGGGTAATAGAAAAATAAAAAAAATATTTTAAATTTTTTTTTGACTTTTGGCGACGAATTAATTCCGTCGCCAAAAGTGTTTCTTATATTTGTGCTAAGAGAAGAGGGCAAAAAGGCAAGGTAAGGCAGTCAAGGTCTAGCCCACAATTATGAAGCGACAAGTAGTGGGAATGTAGGGAGAGCAACACAAGGGCCAAGGCAAAAAAATCAAGGAGTAACTCAAGGGCCAAGGCAAGGCTACCATGTTCCAAGGCAGGGAAATACAAGGCCAAGGCAGGGAAACCTATGGGCAAGGCAACACAAACCTAAGTTACCTGTCAATTTCTCATGTAAAAAATATTTATGTTAGTATCTTTATGTGTACTCATCTAATATTTTAATACTATTGCAGTAAAGAAAGGTAGAAAAAGGGTAGAAGAGGGGGTGCAGAGCAAAATGAGACAGCAAGGCCAATGGTCCCATTATTCCTTTCTACTTTAAAATTAGTGGTCTTATCTTATTTTCTACTGCAGCATGCCACACAACAATAAAACATGCAACATGCTGCATAGAAGGTCAACCTGCATCATTTAAGGCTACCTAACATGGCAGAGACTTAAAGTCAGAGCCTGAGTCGTGTAAGTACTGATTTTTCCTTATTCAACAAAGTTTTTTTTTCAATTTACCATCTCTAGTTGTGTTTAATTTTGTGTGAGCAGAGGATGAGTTCAAACCACATTACCCATGAGATTAGAGTATCAAATTGGACCTAGATATGGCATGTTTTAGGCGGCACCACCCAACCACCACCTACTATGGTGAATGTTCGCAATCTTCATGTAATGACCTGGTCCACAGCCCCACCACATGGCAATGCCTCCCAAAAAAAGGTTAGCTAAATAGGTATTTATGAGTTCATACACAGGGTCTTATAAGGCTAATTACAAATCATCCTACATCTGATATGAGATATAACAACCTCCCACCTTATTCCTTAGCATCCATGCTGAGGCTCAATTACACATAACCTAGAATCTTCCTCACTAGCCAATATAGGATACCCAGTTCACCCTCCGTTTCCCTAACCATTTTCTTGATTTTGGAATATATATGCGCTTACCTTTGTTTCCCCTAACCATTGGCTACCCGACTGGATAGCCCAACCTAAGCTTTTGAGAGTCAGCTCTAATACCATATTTAACGACCCAGTCTACGGCCCCACCACAGGGCAATGCCTCTCTCAAAAGGGCTAGCCAAGTAGGTGTTTATGAGTTCAAGGATAGATTCTTATAAGGCCAATTACAAATCATTCCACCAAAGTGGGATATCATTGTTCAAGTTAGGCCTGCATCATACGTGGTGAATGGAAGAAATGTTTTCACGGTCTCATCACTCAGGGCAGGAATCTATGCAAGAAAAATGAAAATGGCCCAAGTGCAATTACAAGAGCCAATGACAAGTGATTATAATGAAGATTCAGTAAGATTGACTTCTTTTGTGTATGTAGACATTTCTGGAACACCTTTAACAGAGGGACAACAGGGATATGGAGGTGTGTATGTATGTTGGGGTTATTTTGTACCTACTTTTGTCATGAAGATTAATGCTTTATACATGTTGGTGGATGGCATAAATGTTTGCCTTTAGTTGTTTGTAATGTTGGTGGATCATATAAATGTGTGGATGACTTTATCATCAATATGAAGTATAACTTTCTAAAACTGTCTTTTCTATTTTATATCTGTAAGATTGGAACTTAATTGTTTGTTATAAGTTTTGCCACAAAGAACAGGGAAGGTATTTTGTAAAGAACTTGCCCAATATATTTCATTTTCCATTTCAACTTACACACACCTAACTTTGAATATCTATACTAACAATGAAGCAATAACCAAAGTCTTGGTTCATTCCTACACCATTTGCTTTCAATTAGGTTTCTTTGTGACCCTCTAATCGCTGCCCTCACCCTTTCATTGGAAGGTGGATCAAGCCATATGAAGTATCCATAACTTCCATTCACTTGCAAAATTCAGCTCCTTAACATATTATACAAACTGCAAATTTATACCTAAGGTTTAGTGCAATTTAAGTGGAAAAAAGAATGCTTTACCATGTAGTTTTTATAACCAAGAAACCTCCTTCCTTGATTTGCATCTGTTCAAGAAGTCCTCAGCTTTACATTTCTCCCACAAAAACACATGTTCCCTTCCATTTTCCTGATTACTGGGGTTTTGAGGGGGGGGGGGGGGGGGAGAAAGAGACTGTGTGTGTCTGTAAGCAAATATGGTGGCGAGAACCAACACATTTCCCTCCATATGCTTTCTTTTTGTGTTTTTTTACTCAAGGTGGACGGCGATCCAATTCTTCTTAAACGGAAAAACGATTTTGGATCCAATTAGAACCAATCCTTAATGTTAGGGTGTCATGTGTTTCAATTGAAACCTCATAGTTTTATGTGAGACACCGAAGTAAAGCTCAAAGGGCATATTATAAGTTAGAGGAATGTTAAATGTGAAGAGAGAAATGAATAAAAAAGTGGAGAAAAAATGAATTGATGCAGATTTAAATGTAGAGAGAGAAATATAATAAAAAAATATAGAAAGAGTGAATATGTAAAAGTATCTATATAATATTTTTTAATTTAAAAATAAATAATTTTTGTGAGAGGATCCAAAGATGATTAATTTTTGCGGGATAGAAAAAAGTATTGTATAAGACGTTTTAGTAATTGAATAGATTTGTCTTCTCAAGCTAATAAAGAACCCAATAGATCGGTGTTTATGTACAACGATATTTGGTCAGTGAAAAAATGAAGTCTCCTAATTGCGTTAATGTGGCAACGGACATAACTATGGCAGCTCCTCCTCGTGATGCAGATGACTCCAACAAGCACCGCCGCATCTCCACCATCGCCACTATCGTCGGTACTCCTCTCTCTAGAAACGCGCCCGCGTGTGTGTGTGAGAGAGAGAAAGAGAGAGAGTGAGCAGGAGACAGATTGGTCTCAATTTACGACCTGGTTCTTCTTGGTTTTGAGATGACAGCTATGCAAACTGAAGCGCTCCCTCTGGTTAACAAGTTCCACCTGTCTGAGGACCATGTTTCTTTGTAAGATGACTCTTTTCCACCCCCTTATTCTTTGTTAATCCAAAATTTACACCCAGAATATCTCATTTGCACCAAATTGTTAATTATTTAAGCTTCTTTTATTGCTTTTTTCGTGCGTTAGTATATGCTTCGAAGTGGATAAAAAAAAACTGTGGGCGTCTGTTTGTATGCTTGTCCACGCCTCAAATTGTCACTATAGTCAATAGTGACGAGATATTAACTTTTGAGCTATAAATCATGGTGCGAACAAGCATATGAGCTATGAGAATAGAGTTTCCTGAACAAATGACAGTGATGTCAGTTTTGCTGAACGTGCAGATAATAAACTGTTAGTAAAGCTGTTGATATGCAATCTAATATGAGAAATGTCGAGTTTACTAGTGATGACTAGTAGCAGTCCTGAATACATGAATGCATTTGTATAGTGGATGCTAATGTAACTCAAATTAGCTATAATTCCCGTATTGTGTCAAATACAAAATTAGTGTTCTTTGTTTATCAAGGTTGATTAGGACTCTGTAGCAGTTTTAATCCCGACACTAGTTTTGATCTTGTGCGCTGCACACGGTACTGCAAATACGGTACAATTACTTCATATGACAATTATAAGATAACAATTTATTTCACAAATATATTTGTCCACACCTAGATTGTTGGTAAAATGTTAGCAGATAGAATCATTGTAGAACCATGTAAGCATATCCAAACAAAAATTATCCAAACATCTATTTTTAATTATGTAAAATTGTTGACCAACAAAACAGAGGATAACCTTCAAAAGACAGTTGATGAAGTTATGGGTCCAACCAAAAAGCAAAGCATGACAAATTACATAACGATATGAAGGAAAAACGATGCCATAATTTAATAACATAGCAAAAACCATCCAAAAGGTACACCATCACTGAAGATCCAAGCCACAATCTGTGCCCTTAAGCATGCGGATACTTTGATGGGTGTTTAGTCGCTCTAAAAGTTTTCGTATTATTTGGTTAAGTTTTGAGGATAATATTGTTTAGTAGATGATCGATCGACTGTCTAACGTTCCGGAAAATTTCGGGATGTTAAACACCCCGGGTTGGAAACTCATCAAAAACCCCCTAAACTTTTGGTAGCTTTTCAAAGTTCACCCAAAATTTTTTATTATTATGAAAAGGCCCATAATAGTTATTTATGATAACTTAACGTACTATAAAAATAAAAGATTTAACAAGTTGTTACATAACCCCACTTCACTAATCGTCATTAAAAGTTGCTAATAAATAACTAAAAAAATTCGTCGCTAAAATTTTTAAATTAACCCGTTAAAAATATATTAGGGTTCGGGATATTACACTTTCTTGATATCTCACATCGAATGTGGGACAAATTGTGATTGGCCTTATAAGACCCTGCCTATGAATTCATAAATACCAACTAGGTTAGCCCTTTTGAGGAAGGCAATGCCCTGTGGTGGGGTCGTGAACCGGGTTGTTACAAAATGGTATCAGAGCCGACTCTCAAAAGCTCGGGTTAGGATGTCCAGTCGGGTTAGGAGAAACGAAGCAGGCCATGATATATCCCACATCAAGAGGATGGTTGGGGAAATGAAGGGTGAGCTATATATATATATATATATATATATATATATATATATATATATATCTCATTGGCTAGAGAGGAAGATTCTGAGCTATGTATGATCGAGCCTTAATGAGGATACTAAGGTATATGGAGGAGTGATTGTGATATCCCATATCGGATGTGAGACATTTTGTGATTGGCCATATAAGACCTGCCTATGAACTCATAAGTACCACCTAGGTTAGTCCTTTTGAGGGAGGCAATGCCCTGTGGTGGGGGCGTGAACCGGGTCGTTACACAATGATAAGAGCCAATGACAAGTGATTGTAATGAAGATTCAGCCAGATTGACTTCTTTTTATAACAGGGATATGGGGTGTGTATGTATGTTGGGGTTATTTTACCTACTTTTGAAATGAAGATTAATGCTTTATACATGTTGGTGGATGGCATGAATGTTTGCCTTTAGTTGTTTGGGTGCTATTTTGTATCTGTAACATTAGAATTTAATTGTTTGCTAAAAGTTTTGCCACAAAGAACAGGGGAAGGATGGAAGGTTTTGCACAAAGAAATTGTGTTTGTGAGTTTGGAAGTTTGTGTTTGCTTACATTTGCTTGTGTAAAAAGAATGGGGAAGGTGTTGCACAAAGAACTTGCCCAATATATTTCATTTTCCATTTCAACTTACACAAACCTAGCTAACACACACCTAACTTTGAACACCTATGTTAACAACGATTAAATACAAAACTGTCCCTTGAGGTTTACACGTATTAGCACTTCACTCCTTGTAATTTTAACTTTTGCAGTACTGTTTCCTGAGGTTGACAAAACCGTTGTAAATGGCTCCAAAATTGTATGACCGTTCAATTTTGGAATTTAAATCCGCATGTAGCTAGGGTGCACATGCCATTTTGATATGGGCAGATCTGTCATTTTCCCTACCCGCAACTCCTCTCTCTCTGTCACACACACACACACATAGTGTTAATGGTAGAAAAATGCCTATTAGACAAGCTCTATCCTTCTTTTGCAATAATGTTCCCAAGTCTCTCATCTGAAGCCTTTTCGTCCTCTGATGGAACACTCCTGTCCATAGGTATTCATGCCAATCTCCTAATTGGACAAGCTTTATCCCTCAACAACTGCAAGAAATTCCTTGATGATGTTGACATAGACAAGCCATCATTTTCACCAGAAGAATTTTGTCAGTACTTTGCTATATACCTAGAGCCAGTAACTGCATCAAAAACCCGTGGATCCATTTTTTCCCTCCCCACAAACAACACCACTCAGAGGCATAAATCTTGTTAGCTTTAATGTCATGTTAAAAACCCATAACTGAAAGAATCCAAGAATCTAATTGCCATGAACATTTTATGAACTTAAACCCTCAAACATAGAATCTATCTTGCAGCTGTCAATGATGTCAACAACAAAAATGTAGGAATAAGAACAAATAGGAGTAGATACTATAAAGCAATCATTGGCAGGACATGTTTAAAAGATTATGCAAGAAAGTCGAAACCCAAGTGAAGACGGTGGCTGCACCGTGGAGGTGCCAGAAATCTGGAGGTTGACGACGGATTCTTTTGCGGAGTAACTTGACGCCTACTGTCGCTGAAGAGGATCCTTAGCATGAACTCGAAGACAAAGAGGGGTTTGCCTTCATCAGGAGTTGAGAAAATTTTTGGGTATGTGGGAACTGAGTTAGACATCAAGGAGGGGAAGGACAAGTTCAAACTCCCAAGCATTTTGTCCAGAGTGAGGCATTTTTCTACCACACACACACACACACACAGGGGGAAGATGGGGTCACGGGAAATGACAAATCTGCCCATGCCAAAATGGCATGTGTACCGCACATGCAGACTTAACGTCCACAATTGAACGGCCATCCAATTTTAGAGTCGTTTGCTATGGTTTTGTCAAGCTCAGAGAACAATATTACAAAGGTTGAAAATATGGAGAGCGAAGTGCAAATACGTATAATCTTCAGGGAATAGTTTTGTATTTAACCCTACTAACAACGAAGCAATAAATGAAGTCTTAGTTCATTCCTACATCATTTGCTTTCAATTAGGTTGCTCTAAACCTGTCTCCAACTCCAGTTTTTGAACCACACGACTACAATCATCACCAATGTCACTTGCAATAGGAGCTTTCAAGTCATTGCGTGCCTTTCTAGTCTTTTAATTTTTATGTGTAACCCTCTAATCACAGCCCTTACCCTTTCATTAGAAGGTGGAGCAAGCCATATGAAGTATCCATAACTTCCATTCACTTGCGAAATTCGGCTCACTAATATACTATACAAATTGCAAATTTATCCATACGATTTAGTGCAATTTAAGTGGAAAAAAGAATGCTTTACCATGTAATTTTTATAATCAAGAAACCTCCTTCCTTGATTTGTATCTGTCCAAGAGGTCCTCAGCTTTGCATTTCTCTTACAAAAACACATGTTTCCTTCCATTTTACAGATTACTAGGATACACACAGAGAGAGAATGCATGTGTGTGTGTATGCAAATCTGGCAGCGAGAACCAGCTGCAATTCCCTCCAAATGCTTTCTTTTTGTTTCTTACCCAAAATGCCCTCAAGGTGGACGGCAATCCAGTTATTCTTAAAGGAAAAATGATTTTGAGTTTAATTAAAACTAATCTTTAACGTTAGGGCGTCATGGGTTTCAACTAAAACCTCTCAGTCTTATGCGCGACACCGAAGTAAAGCTCAAGGGGCAAGTAAAGCTCAAGGGGCAGTGTAACTTACCCCACTTTATAATATAGTACGCGACGTTTTAGGAATTGATGATCTGTATTCTCAAGCTAATAAAGCACCCAATAAACTCTTAAGTCTAAGGCCCCGTTTGACAAAATTTTTTTCCCTCTTTTTTTTTCAGTTTTAAAAACTGAAAAAAAAGAGCGTTTGGTAACCATTTTTTTTTCAATTTAAAAAACCAGTTTTTAAACTGCAGAGTAAAAAAAAAAACTCCAAAAACTGGTTTTTTTTTTCACTTTTGGTTTTTTTTTTTCGACCACCACCACCACCCTCCCACCGCCGGCAGCCACCTCAGGCGACCACCGCCGGAGACTGCCGGCCGCCGGCAGCCACCTCCGGCCGCCGGCGACCACCGCCGGAGACTGCCGACAACCACCTCCGGCCGCCGGCGACCGCCGCCGGAGACTGCAGGCAGCCACCTCCGGCCGCCGGCGACCACCGCCGGAGACTGCCGGCAGCCACCTCCGGCCGCCGGCGACCACCGCCGGAGACTGCCGGCAGCCACCTCCGGCCGCCGGCCACCACCGCCGGAGACGGCCGGCAGCTACCTCCGGCCGCCGGCCACCACCGCCGGTGACTGCCGGCAGCCACCTCCGGCCGTCGGCCACCACCACCACCACCGTCGACCACCGCTACGCCCCACCACCGCCACCGCAAACCACCAAAAAAAAAAAGTCAAAATAAAAAGGGTTACCAAACACCAAAAAAAAAAACCTCAAAAAAAAGGGGTTATCAAACACCCACTTGTTTTTATAAAAAAAAAAATTAAGCTGCTCTTTAAAAAACTGCTCTTTAAAAACTGAAAACCAAAAAAAAATTTTTGTCAAACGAAGCCTAAGTGTTTATGTACAACGATCTTTGGTCAGTGAGAAAATGAAGTCTCCTAATTCCATAAATGTGGCAACGGACATAACTATGGCGGCTCCTCCTCGTGATGCAGATGACTCCAACAAGCACCGCCGCATCTCCACCATCGCCATTATCGTCTGTACTCCTCTCTCTCTAGAAACGCGCGCGCGCGTGTGTGTGAGAGAGAGAAGAGAGAGAGTGAGCAGGAGACAGATTGGTCTCAATTTACGACCTGGTTCTTCTTGGTTTTGAGATGACAGCTATGCAAACTGAAGCGCTCCCTCTGGTTAACAAGTTCCACCTGTCTGAGGACCCTGTTTCTTTGTAAGATGACTCTTTTTCACCCCCTTATTCTTTGTTAATCCGAATTTTACACCCACAGTATCTCATTTGCACCAAACTATTAATTATTTTAGCTTCTTTTATTGCTTTTTCACACGTTAGTATATGTTTCGAAGTGGATAAAATAAACTGTGAGCGTCTGTTTATATGCTTGTCCACGCCTAAAATTGCCACTATAGTCAATAGTGACGAGATATTAACTTTTGAGCTACAAATCATGGTGCGGACAAGCATCTGAGCTCTGAGAAAAGAGTTTCCTTAACAAATGACAGTGGAGTCAGTTCAGCTGAACGTGCAGATAATAAACTGTTAGTAAAGCTGTTGATATGCAATCTGATATGAGAAATGTCGGGTTTACTAGTGCTGACTAGTAGCAGTCCTGAATACATGAATGCATCTGTATAATGGATGCCAATGCAACTTAAATTAGCTATAGTTCCCATATTGTGTCAAATACAACAAATAAGTTTTTTTTTTTGTTTATCAAGGTTGATTAGGACTCAGTAGCAGTTTTAATCCCGACATTAGTTTTGCATTGCACACGGTACTGCAATTCGGTACAATTATTTTAGATGACAATTATAAGATAACAATGAATTTTACAAATATATTTGTCCATACCTAGATTGTTGGTGAAATGTTAGCAATTCATTGTAGAACAATGTAAGCATATGCAAACAAAAATTATCCAAATATCCATTTTAATTATGTAAAAAATGTTGAGCAGCAAAATAGAGGATAACCTTCAAAAGAAAGTTGATGAAGTTCTAGGGTCCAACCAAAAAGCAAAGCATGACAAATTACATAACAATATGAAGGAAAAACGATTTCATAATATAATAGCGTAGCAAAGACCATCCAAAAGGTACACCATCACCAAAGATCCAAGCCACAAGCTGTGCCCTTAAACATGTCAATCAATATTTGGAACCAGATTTGCAAGCCATAATATGTCTTATACATTAAGTTCAAGCAACGTCCTATAAATGTAAGAGAATAGACAACCATGGCTTATGGTTCTACTCCTTATGGTTCGACAAAAGATAACCAAAAAAGACCAGTATGATTATGGTTCTACTCCTTATAAAAATACTGGTAGGATGAAATAAGTGAGAGAGCATGAACTCACTAATTACACCTTTGGAAGCAAAATGAAGAGAACTGTGTTTGCAAGTCCTAGCATTGATTACAACTATAGATGGTGATTAAAGGAGCATAGGAAGAAGAACAAAAAATAACGCGCAAAAAAGAATAAAAATCATAGAGTTACAGAAAAATTGTGTGTATGTTGGTGCGTGGGGTTAAGAACGTTGATTCTAATTTAAGGTTCAAAAGAGAAAACCGAATACAAAAGTTTAAGCTTCTGCTATTTAAAAATAGCATCATTAACGTTCAAGATACCTTGTACGCATCATAAGCATTCAAAACAAGAAAATAGCATGTTCAACATTTATAGATACCTTGTACAAATCTTTGCCCATGCAATTGCATCAATAGTTAGACATCTACTTTTTCTCTTCCCATTGTTTCAAATAGTAATCAGTCAGATCTTCCTATATAATAAGTACACAACACAGTACAAATTAAAGTTTTGACATCATCTTTTTTTTTTTCAAATGAAAGATTAGCCTCTCCTATGGAGTAAACAAATCAAGACTACAGTAACAGAGAGAATCAGATGAGAGGCGGCTAGGGTTTGTATTGTATGAGAGATTTTTCATAGTTTAGGAAGACATTATGCTATGATAGAAGATAAATTTGAAAAACTCGAGAAAGATAATTTCAAATTAAAAAATTTGCAATCTTGGGGTAGTCTAAACTTAGAGAATAGGATAAAAGCTTAAACATGTGGTTACATGATGTGAATATTAGAAAAAGAATGAATTAACTAAAATCATGTGGCGAGAGCAGAAGACATCCAAGTAGGTGATGAGGTGAGAGAAAGGAAACTTTGTCTCAGCTTTGGCTTTACTACTACATATACTTAGATGCCGCTCTTCCTGCTGTGTTCTTGATGAACACAGCTCTATTAGTTGGCTAGAAACCTACCAACATCTTGGAAATTGAAAATCCTTTTTTTGATGGAAACCATATCCTGAAAATCAGCGCATGATTATTAACAGAATGAATAGGTACAACAGGATGAAGTGACAAAACAAGACTAGCATCACAAGCCTCTGCCTCCTGATACATGTATAATTGGTTTACTTGACTTTATTGTGCTTTAAAAAGAGAGAGTATTCACCTCTTTTGCATTTGCCACACTGGTTGTTTTATGGAGAATAGGAACTTTTTCTTCATTCTACTCATGTTTTATATGCGTTTGTACCTTTGATCTGATTCACATGCTTATCTATATCTTCAGTAGGACTAAAAGTAATTTGATTAAAACATGTCATATCAAATTTGACTCCTAAGGTAAAAGGTTTAGTATACACTGTCTTCTATTTCATTTGAGTTTGATTTCTTAAAGTAATCTATGCAGGTTTCCTAAAGGGGTCCCTTGGGTTCGATATCATGGTATTTACAAAGATATGACTATTAATGTTATTTGGCCGGGACAGGACAGAGTTTTAGGTGCGTATTTTGTTTCCATTGTGTTCATAGATTGGATTGGTATAGCCATTTTGTGTGGCAATTGTAACGACATATTCTCTTTTATAGTCAGTGAGCTTCTATGAACTGTTGCTTAACTATTTGAGCAGTGTAAACACGAGGTACTCCTGCAAAACTCTTTTGGGTTTCTGGTGCTTCCGCACAAAATAAGAAACGATCTCTCCAATGAATAAATGGTTGGGAGTTCACGTTCCGCTATGCAACCCATATTTCTTTAGTGCTCTTCTAACATTTTTAGCCTATAAACCCCGAACCCTTTTTCTTCTTTAAACAATTGTGCTCTTGTTCTACCCTGTACCTTAATTCCAATCAGCTATCAAAACTTCAGCAAGTCAGCTGTTCTTGTCACGGTCTTTGTAATGTGTCATCTTTTATACTAACCTTCTGATACTAAGTCTTAACTCCTAAATGTACAGTATGCACTATTGAGTGTGCTCCGTATTGCCTATTAGGCTTTTTTATAGAGAGCTTCAGAAGCTTTTCTCCTACAATTAAGTTCATAACGCTTCATGTTTTGTGATTGTTTTCGTTTCTTGGACTTCTTGTTACTTTTTGTTTGACCAATCCCACAACCATACTTGCTTCCTTGGTGGCTTTCATGGTTAAAGCTGGTGCTTCAGAAGTAATCAATAATGCCTGAAGGCGATACGTAAAGGTATCTGCTTGCTTGTTGTATTATGCAAGTTTGTAAAACTAGGAGGAGGTCAGGTGAGGAAGTGAACATGGATGCTGAACAAGTACCTAAGAAAGATATCTTTATGTATCTTGGACCAGTAATGCAAATGGAGGGAAATATTGATGTGTTGCCATCAGGACAAAAGTAGGATGAATAAAGTGGAGGTCTGCTTCTCGGGTGCTTGTCTGATCGTAATCTAACTCTTAAGTTGAATGGAAAACTAAATTGGGATGGCAGTGAGGCCAAGGATGTTGTATGTTTGGAATCGTGGACAAGAAACACCATTCACATAACATGAGCATAGTCGAAATGCGAGCTTAGGTGGATGGGTGGCCACACAAGGTGGGTTAGAATAAAAAACTGGCGATGGCTCTTGTTTGAGAGATGAGGGAACATTGCTTGATACAAGGAGGCCTTTAGATGCCCCTGCAAGAAAAAGTGATCTGTGCCAAATTGATGGGTAAGATGAAGAAGGGGTAGAACAAGGATCACTTGGGGAGAAGAAGTGAGAAAACACTTGGTTGCTAGAAATTAAACAGAGAATGTGCTTTGGTGTTTTTTGTTTTTTTTTTTTTGGGGGGGGGGGAGGGGGGAGTGGAAGAAAATAATTCATGTAGCCTACCCCAACTAGTTTGGGACCAAGGCTTAGATGATGATGTTGCTTCAGAAGTTATCAAGAATGCCTGAAAATTGTGATAATACCTCTTTTTCTTTTGTGCTTAGTTTCGAAACATCTGGCTTTTAGTTGCTGACCTGATTTTAAATATATCGACGTGGGTCCCTCGTGTTTTTAAGCCAGCTAAAACGAATTACCGAAAACACAAGATGTAAGAGACAGTCCTTGGTAAGAGTTAACCGCCAAGTCAAAGTACATGCTGCAGAAAATCGCATGAATAAATATCTATAGATAAAAATCAGCCTCTTCACACTGAGGCATAGTGTAAGTACTGTTGCTAAGAAGCCCAAATGATTATTTTGATGGAGAGATCTATGATTTCCATTAAGTTGTGCTGAATTCAAGTATGACTAGGTGAAGTAAAGAGTTTGTCACCTCCAATGGTCGATTCATCCTTGAAGTAGACAACATGGTTTGCAAGTACTTGTACCTTTGACATCACTAATACTTCATATAAATACCTCTGTCATAATTTGATATCAAGCGCTCCAATCATTCTATACAGCTCCATCTGGAATATAACACAAAAAGCAGCTTGGAGTCGTTCTAGGTTAATCGTATGGGATTCAATTCAATCGATTTTGGAAAAAAAAGTCAGTCCACATCCCTGAAATTACTGCCAAGTACGGTTCTTGTACTGGGTTCAAGTAAGACTAGAAAGAGCCTTTTTCCTCCGACTACTTTTGAAATGGAAGAATATGAGCAAAATGCGCTTGTAATTCATTACTTTGAATATCCTTGAGTCATTTTACTTTGCAATGATCCAGTTGATTCAGTTCGAAGGAATTCTCTCTCTACAGTTTACAAGTGCAAGTATGACATAACTTGGAACAGCACTTGGCTGAAATGCTTGGCTATTTACTGAACTTTGACTCTCTTCTAGTATTTCATGAAGAACCAAAGATGTCTTGTGTGGTTTAAGGATTGGAAAGTAATTTTATTTTGTCATGATAGTCGTTCCAGCTCATAAGTAGCTTAATTGTTTAAATCTTACTAAAATGATCCAGCACTTATCGGCAAAGTTATCTTCTTAAAGTCGGCTAACAAAAAAGGTTTCTTCCTGCTAACTTCACCAACTATCATCCAGTTGGATGAGAAGTTATTTACCTACCTATCATCTACTCCGATTTTCATGATACTTACCGAAAGGTTGGTCTGATGCCTGATATCTGAAGCTTTGCTAACATTTACTGCAGCTTGACAGACAACCTTTTGGATTTCTAGGACGTTTTCATATTTACACACTCACCCATATGTATGTCGCGGATCTGTGAAGTGATAATTAAGTAGTTGATATTTGTGACCATAAGGTAGAACAGAGTGAGTTTTATCTCCTCCTAGGCGGCAATGTTTCAGACTTGCATGGGACACGTCAACAATAATTAGATGGACTCTGAAGCTAAAACCTTTCATTTTGGTCAAAGATTTGGATGGTCGTAATTTGGTTTCAGAACTTTCTATGCGAGTAATTGCCCTGATGACTATCTACGTTTCTAATACAATGAACAACTATAGATTGTATTATGTTCTCATCCTTTTACATATATTGGGAGGAAGTGGAGAAGCTGGTACTTGATCACATAGAGGGAGTGGGTCTCTCTGAAACTGATGGCCAATACTGAGTTGATTTCTCGTCATGAATGTTGGTTCCATTTTTTTTTCTCTCATAAGAAGAATGAAAGCATGCCAATTTCATTTTTCAGGACGTAAATTACGCCCACTTGTTGGTCGGTATACTTTGAGAATTAATTGGCATAGCAGTGCACAGCCTGTTTTATGTGATTGTTAACATCAGGTCCTGGGTCCTTGGATCATTTCTTTTTCAGGGGTTAACAGTGTAGGCACAGTTTCTGCATCTCTTGTAACATATGCTTCAATTCAAGCATTACAACCAGACTTAATCATAAATGCTGGCACTGCTGGAGGCTTCAAAGTATAGTGTTTGTGCTCAATTTTTTGTCAATAACTGTTATTTGGTATGTTTCCATGCCTGAAAGCTCCTTGAGCTTTCCTGTTCACTTTGGTTGCTGATGGTTTCTTTCTTTCTTACTTTTCACTTTCGGCAACTGATTTTAGAAGTAACACAGAAAAGATATAGGTTCTACCTTTTTTTTGTCATGAACTGCAAACTCTTCCCCAGGTAAAAGGAAAGAAGGTGTACTCGTGAATACTCTTGCTATGACTATGTGCTTCTTTAGTTACCAAGAAGAACGATGCACTTGTCCACCGAATTATGACCATGCATTCATGCACAATATTTTTTGATTTTCTTAACATAACATTTTTGGACAGGCAAAAGGGGCTTGCATTGGTGATGTGTTTCTTGCATCCGATGTTGCTTTTCATGATAGGAGGATACCTATCCCTGTAAGTTTTCTCAAGTTACATCAAATATGTTTCTATGAAGGACTACCTACCAATATTCCCTTACCATGAAGGAACACCTACCTCCTACCTGTCTAAAGTAGCTTGGCCGACATAAGCTTCAAACCATTAATTCGAGAGTCATCATAACCATCAGCTAAGCTTTTTGTCCCAAACTAGTTGGGGTTGGCTGCATGAATTCTTTTCGTCCATTCTCCAAAATCCAACCGCATATCCTATAATAAGTTCCTAGTATTTCTTCCTACTTCTCCCTAAAATATAATGATATCACCTCATGAATAACCGCAGTGCATTTCTGTTATCAACAAAAAATAATTCACCAAGAACACTCGCACATAATTTTAATGAAGGAAATTTGAGGTGTTTCCAAAAATTTCTGAAAATCTTTCTTTGTCTGGCTGTAGGGTTGCAAGTTAAGGGCACAGGAGGCCACTGCTTTTCTGAAAGCTTCATTAAATGTTGAAAGATATCTTATTGGTTTAGGGCCCTATATATAGTGCTAGAACTGAATCCTGTATGATATCTCTAATTCAGCGGTTGGAGTTAGTTTGGGAGGACTACTCCTAATACACATGCATTTGGTGCAAAATTAATGGCTTGATACTCCAATGATTTGGTATTTTTTCGTAGACTTCATACTGCTGAGGAGAGGAGATGATGTAATTTAGAAGATGTTAAATATCGGAAAAGTGTGATGCTGCTGAAGAAGCTGCAATAAAGCAGGGTTACTGAAAATACGCCTCAAAGTTTAAACCAATCGGTTGCAACAATATTTTATCCTTCTAATTTAAGCGAATATATGCAACAATATCGTATGCTTTTAATTTAAAGGAATATAAGCAATCAATTTGCACATTCTACTGTGAATTTCTAATCTTCTAGGACTATGTAAAGCTACAATTTTCCAACAATATGTATGCAATGCAGGTTATTTATGTCTTACTTAAGCTCGTAGAACTATAGTTGCTTTTAGAGCAACTGTTAACCTAACAACCATATCTGTGCTTTCTTAGGATTTACCTCATTTTTTGTGATGGTCAAACCATATTTGTATTATGGATTACTCAAAGTTACAAAAAAGTAAAGAAAGCTTTAACTATCATTAGTTGAAGAATAAACGGCTAATTTCAGAAGCACTTTAAGGCCACATTTTGGGTAACACCAACTAAACCAGTTTGAATGCTACCAAAGTCCAGGCATATTTTTCAGTATAAATATGTCAAAATGCATTATTCCAGCTATTGAATGTTAAATAGGATATGAATGAGTTTCTAAAAGCGAGGGATATATCTTCTGTGTGAAAGAGTACAAGTAGTCAATCTATATGGACATTTAGGGAAAGGAAAGTTGAGTCCCTAAACCCTGTATTTGCTTTCATAGCGTATGGGTATATAGTTTAGATCAAGCAGCACCATATCAGGAATATTTTTGTGAGGTCGGGCTTTATGAGCTAAACAAGCACTTCTATTAGTCCATGCTCCATTACTATCTGATTGCAACCCACATAATTACTCATACTTTAGAACATGAGCTAAGCACACCTCAAAATTGTAAGTTAGAGGCTGTAATCTAAGTGATCCTTGGATCTTCAAGATCCAAACAATCCTAGAAGTATCTACCTCTCAGAACTACAGTCGGAATGAGAATCCTCTACAGTAAATTACCACTGATCAGTGGAGGTAATTGATTAGAAGATCGTAATTACTTTTAAGGCAAATTTATATATTTCGGGAATTAGTTGGAATGTGCTTGTATACAATCTGGTTCAGAGTTGAATTTTCATTCACTTGCCTGTAGTTTTCTAGTAAGTTTTCCATGCTTTATAGTATGTTGAATGTAGACTCTAATACTTGAACCCGGCTTTTATGAATTAAGAAGTTTAAGCCTTGTTTGGCAGAGGCCATTTCCAGCGGGCAAACTGTTCTCTCCTTCTATTCTCTCCTCTCTTTCTTGATCCACATCACATATTCACCCAAATGCTCGAAGATTTATGGAACTAACTTCCTTTTCTTTTCTTGTATGAGGAGTTTTCATAAAATATTTATTTGCCTCCTCTCGTCCTGCAGGTTTTTGATTTGTATGGAGTTGGTTAGAGACAGGCTTTGTCAACGCCAAATCTTGTGAAGGAACTTGACCTAAAGGTGATCTCTCTGCACTAAGATGTTTAGACTGCAATATTTACGTTAAAATTGCTGCTCTTTCTATTTCTTCTCTCCCCCATCCTCCAAAGAATAGGGACTTCGAAAAAAACACTTTAAACATTTTGGACAAGTCTCCAACACACTTCTCATACACATGAATTTTTTTCAAGTTGATGTTACTAATTTCCTCAAACTTGGTGGAGAGCTTGTTATGACATAATTCAGGGTTATCTAATGTCAAGATATGAGTTCTTTGATACAAATGTATGATCCTAACAGAGAATTAGATTGGTCAATCACAGGCAAGACCACCTAAGTTCAATCTTTTATCTAGTATCACGAGGTTTCCAAAGCAATGCACCTAATACCCTACGTAACGGCCAAAAGCCCCAGCAATGTGCTGAAGTGGCATTGATCTTATGGATTTATTTAGCAAAACCACATAACTCTCAATTTTACATTTTTTTTCCTTAAAGTGGTTTGTATTTTCTCCTACTATGCTCTGCCTTTATGTTTTGGTCTATAGCCTCTATTTCTCTTCGGCTATAATTCTGTGTAGTGAGATTCGACTTTTCCCTTCTACCTAAATCCATGAAATTGTTGGATTTTTATGAGATGGCTTTGTGACTGAAAGAGGATCGGCTTCGAGGCACGTTGTAAAACGCTCTCCTTAAGTTTATATTTGCCCCCACCTAAAATTGGTGTGCAGCGGGTTACAGGCAAATACCCTCCAAGATACAACGAAGCGCACTAGTGAATAGTGCTTGCACACACGATATTCACTCCACAGAAAAGTGTATGAAATACTGGATAACGGGTTTACAACTAAGAAATTCTGCAGAAATTTCTTATTGCAAAAGATCTGCAGAAAGGAGAAGAGAGTAGAGGCTTATCTATATGGTCAGATTTTCGGACCATTGTGCTCTATTTAAAGCACTAGTGGTTGCTAATCAAGGGTCATACCCTTTCATCATGCAAAGTGCGCCATCAAAGCGCCACATTGCGCCTCACAGCCCACTGCCACGCGCGCGCGTGCGTGCGTGCGATCGTTCCTCGTATGGTGCTTCGCACCATACTCGGTGCACATGCATACACCTTAGCACACCACATAAGTATTAAAGTAAGTGGAGTTCTTTATTATATACCCACTTACTTTTCCAATTCCCTTCTATGTGGGATTCCTCCCTCTTTGCCTCTTCATCTTCCTTTCATCATTTTGACAAAGAAAATGAACCACTTTGACACTATATTTTGAAAAAAACACTAACAATCCCCACCATTTTACAAAATATAAAATAAAAACAAAACAAAAAACCAGATCTTATTATCCAGTGAAGTACATGCATAAATGAAGATGTCTTACGACTTGAATCTTCACTTAGTGATTACATAACAAGACTAATCTGAAAAAGTGTGGTAGATAAACTTTGAACCACCTATCCTTGTTGACTAGCCGGTCACATATCACACATGAAACTCCTATCCATACACAAATCCAGAAAACTGCTTATACAATAAATGGCCATGTAATTTGTATCTTGTTTTTCATGAGTGCTCTAGAGTTAAGCCCTTTAAACTCGACAGAAGCGGCCCCACTTCACACTCACTAGTCAGGTCTATCAAGAGTGTACCGTAACTAACACTCCAAAGAATGATCCTTTTATAGACCTATTGAGAGTATAATACTCACCCTAGTTCTTCATTACAGTTACCAAGCACATTACCTTGGGATGACTAAAATTTGTGCTTGCAATCACCATCATAATGTACTTTTGACTCGTTGAACTCAAGACTTGGTGTTAGCAAGCGTTAAGTCGAGATTTCCATCATTGCTGATCCTTGACATGGGCTTGAGTCCCATCCCTCGTGAGGTCCTAATAATCATTTCCCTTGGAAGCCCTTTAGTTAACGGATCCGCTAAATTTTCCAATGACCTCACATATTCCAATGTGATTACACCTTCGGTAATCAACTGCCTCACGTAGCTATGTCTAAGACCAATATGTCTAGACTTTCCATTATACACTTCGCTACATGCTCGTGATAGAGTTGATTGACTATCACACCTTATCGATATCGGAGCCATAGGCTTAGGCCATAAAGGAACCTCTAAAAGTAAATTCCTTAGCCATTCTGCCTCCTTGCCCCCTGCAGCTAAAGCAATAAACTCTGCTGCCATGGTAGAATCAGTAATGCAAGTCTGTTTCTTCGAACCCCAGGATATTGCTCCCCCACCAAATGTGAAAATCCATCCACTTGTGGAAGCATAATCCTCCCGATTCGTAATCCAACTGGCATCTGTGTATCCTTCCAAAACATAAGGATACCCATTATAACATATGCCGAACTCCATGGTTCTTTTAAGGTACTTAAAGACCCTATATATTGCATTCCAATGCATATTACTAGGACAACTAGTATATCTACTAAGTTTTCCTACTGCATAAGCAATATCCGGTCTAGTACAAGTCATGGCATACATTAAACATCCTATTGCACTCGCATATTCTAGTTGTCTCACAGCTCTACCATCATTAGGAGACAACTTAATACTCTCATCGAACGGAGTACTAACTGGTGTGCTATCCAAATGGTCAAACCTTTTTAACACCTTCTCAATATAATGAGATTGTGACAAGGTTATGCAACCATTATTCCTTATGATTTTAATTCCTAAAATCACGTCAGCAACACCCATGTCTTTCATTTCAAATTTATTGGATAAGAATTTCTTTGTCTTTACAACTTGTTCCAAGTCAGTACCAAAAATGAGCATATCATCTACGTATAAGCAAATGATAACTCCCTTACCGCCATCGAACTTACTGTACACACACTTATCTGATTCATGTATTTTAAAACCATTAGACATCACAATTTGATCAAACTTTTGATGCCACTGCTTAGGGGCTTGCTTAAGTCCATACAATGACTTAATCAACTTACAAACTTTATTTTCTTGCCCATGTACAACAAACCCTTCCGGTTGTTGCATGTATACCTCCTCATCTAATTCACCATTTAAGAATGTCATTTTAACATCCATTTGATGAATAACTAGCTTATGGATGGAAGCTAGTGCAATAAGCACCCTAATAGTGGCTATCCTTGCAACTGGTGCATAAGTGTCAAAATAATCAACACCTTCCTTTTAGGAAAAACCCTTAGCCACTAACCTTGCCTTAAAATTTTCAATCGATCCATCAACCCTTAACTTTTTCTTGAAGATCCATTTACAACCAATGGGTTTAGAACCAGGTGGTAAATCCACCAATTTCCATGTTCCATTTTCCATGATTGAATCAATCTCTTCATTTATTGCTTCCTTCCAAAAAGAAGAATCTTGAGACCTCATGGCCTCTTCATAAGTCCTAGGGTCAGATTCCACATTTAAAATAATCGGTATGGAGTTTTGTATTGCCGTCCTAGTTCCTTCTACCAAATACATGTAGAAATCGGATCCATAGGTTTTAGCAATTCTCATTCGTTTGCTCCTTCTAGGTTCCACTTCATTTTCATGGTTTTCCTCAACATCATGTTGACCTTCCTTTTGCTCAACTTGCTTAGGAAGTGATTGGAACCTACTTTCGTCAAAGATGGCATCTCTAGATTCAATGATAGTGTTTTTAGAATAATAATCATTTTGTTCCACTACCATGAACCTATATGCTTTACTGTGTGAAGCATAACCAATGAAAATACATTCAATGCCTCTTTCACCCAATTTCTTCCTTTTTGGTTCCGGAACTCTTACAACGACCCTACAACCCCAAACTTTAAAGTAATTCAGATTAGGCTTCCTTTTCTTCCATAACTCATAAGGAGTAACGTTATTCCCTTTAGTTGGAACTCTATTTAATATGTAGCAAGCTGTTAATAAAGCTTCCCCCCAAAATCCTTTTCCTAGACCCGAGTTGGAGAGCATGACATTAACCATTTCGACTAATGTCCGATTCTTTCTTTCCGCTACACCGTTCTGTTGTGGTGTATACGGTGCAGAGAGTTCATGCACTATGCCATTTTCTTCAAAAAATGGTGGCTCATAGTACTCTCCTCCCCTATCGGTTCTAAGTATTTTTATTTTGGCATCACAAAAATTTTCTACTTCATTTTTATATGTGACAAAACTAGGCATGGCATCACTTTTATTATGCAATAAATAAACATAGCAATACCTAGAATAATTATCAATGAAGATCACATAATATGAGTTTCCTCCTAATGAAGGAGAGGAGTGAAAATCTCCTAAATCACTATGTATTAAATCTAAAATCTTAGACTCTCTTTGTCCATTTGGAAAAGGAGCTCTAGTGATTTTAGTGAGCATACATGTCTTGCAAAATCCTTTATCTACATGCATACTAGGCAAAAGATTTAATTTAATCATGTCATTAATTTTTCTAGTATTAACATGTCCTAAACGATTATGCCAAAGAAAAGATTGTGACTCAATAATATAAGCAGAAATAATATTCTTATTATTAATATTAAGTTTAAACAATCCCTCACAAAGATATCCCTTTCCCACAAAAATCCCTCCCTTAGAGAGTACAAACTTATCAGCTTCAAAAACAAGTTTGAAACCAAACTTGTTAAGCATACAACCCGAAACTAAATTCTTCCTAATTTCGGGCACATAACAAACATTGGTAAGGGTGACAACTTTTCCGGATGTAAACTCGAGCTCGACATTTCCTTTGCCCACAATTTGTACAATTGACGAGTTTCCCATGTAAAGAAGGCTTCCATCCTTTACCGGTTCATAGGTTGTAAAAAACCTCTTGTCCTTGCACACATGCTTTGTCGCACCCGAGTCTATCCACCATGCGTCGTCATCTTCAAGGACATTTGCCTCACTGATTACCGCGACTAAATTATTTTCGGTCGCCTTTTTTTGTTTCTTCAAGGCACGGCAATCACGCTTATAGTGCCCTGGTTTGCCACAGTGAAAACACTTTCCTTTGTGTTTTTTCTTCTTGTCCTTGTCGTCGTCGTCATTTCCTTGAAGCTTCCTTTTCTTGTTCTCACGGGAGTTCTTCTTGGATGATTCTCCTTCTTCCACGGCCAAGATTTTAGAAACACCCTCACTTTTAGACTTTTCTTCCTTGCGCAAGTCTTCCTCAATCCGAAGATGAGTACCCAACTCGTCAAGGTTGATGTCTTCCTTGCGATGCTTAAGGTTGTTCCTAAAATTCTTTCAAGAAGGAGGCAATTTATCAATGATAGACGTAACCACGATAAACTCATCCAAGGCTAACTTGTGTTGGGAATAACGATCAAGAATACTTTTAATCTCATTAAACTGTTCCATAACCGACCTACCATCAACCATTTTGTAATCAAAAAATTTAGAAACGATGAACCTTTTACTGGTGGCATCCTCGGTGATGTAGCGACGCTCCAATTGGTTCCAAAGTTCCTTAGCGGTCTTGACAGTATGATAGGCATCGAATAGCGTGTTGGACATGCCATTCAGAATATGTCCTCGACATATCTCATCGTCTTGATCCCACCTCAATCTTTCACGTGTCTTCGCAACACTTTCTTCCTCATTTTCACCGGGTTCCGGAGGTCTTGGATTCACGATCACATAGTACACTTTCACTGTTACTAGTAGAAAGTGCATCTTCCTTTGCCAACGAACGAAGTCCCCACCATCAAAATGCTCCAAGCGGTGGAAATCCGAGCCCATGTCTTTCAACGTCACGAACGCCATTGTTGCAGAATATAAACTTAAGATTGTTGGATTTTTATGAGATGGCTTTGTGACTGAAAGAGGATCGGCTTCGAGGCACGTTGTAAAACGCTCTCCTTAAGTTTATATTTGCCCCCACCTAAAATTGGTGTGCAGCGGGTTACAGGCAAATACCCTCCAAGATACAACGAAGCGCACTAGTGAATAGCGCTTGCACACACGATATTCACTCCACAGAAAAGTGTTTGAAATACCGGATAACGGGTTTACAACTAAGAAATTCTGCAGAAATTTCTTATTGCAAAAGATCTGCAGAAAGGAGAAGAGAGTAGAGGCTTATCTATATGGTCAGATTTTCGGACCATTGTGCTCTATTTAAAGCACTAGTGGTTGCTAATCAAGGGTCATACCCTTTCATCATGAACCCAAGCAATCTGGACTGGTAACTAACCAGCTCTCAACAGGTGGGTCTGGCCCGAACTGGAACCACCCAACTGCCTAACAGGTGCAACCGTTCGGGCATAACCCGAACCAGTGCAAGTGTAACCACTCAGCTGCTAACGGTCGGATCCGACCCGATCCGTTGCACCGACGGCCTAGTTTTTGTCACGAAAACTTAAAGGCGTCTAATTGCGTCTCGCGACGATGCGCACGTGCAAAGTGCGCCATCAAAGCTCCACATTGCGCCTCACAGCCCACTGCCGCGCGTGCGTGCGTGCGATCGTTCCTCGTATGGTGCTTCGCACCATACTCGGTGCACATGTATACACCTTAGCACACCACATAAGTATTAAAGTAAGTGGAGTTCTTTATTATATACCCACTTACTTTTCCAATTCCCTTCTATGTGGGATTCCTCCCTCTTTGCCTCTTCATCTTCCTTTCATCATTTTGACAAAGAAAATGAACCACTTTGACACTATATTTTGAAAAAAAACACTAACAGAAATAGTAGCAGATATAAGATGAAATAATGCTTTCTTGGGGGTTTTACTTGACGGTTTGGGTTGAAGAACCTCCCATGATGCCATGAAGCCAAAATTTTATGGTAACTATGATAATCTATATGGCTTTTGTTTTCTGTCTTTTCTTAAGTAATCTGGTATTAGTGGTCATTGAGCTCCCAATATTTAGGAGCAGAGTTTCTTTACTTTGGTAGCCTTCTCATCTGTCTAAAGCACGTAACATTAAACAAAATGAATGCATAATACACACTTCATATCATATGTGATATGTCAACAAAAAGTACCTTAGGGCAATATAATATGCAAAAAGTTGTAAGACACACCTTCTCAACAAAGAAAAAGTGGTCTTATTGTTAGCGAAGCTGCTGTTTAGCAACAGTGTCCGTGTGCACGCAAGTGTTTTTTATGTTTGTGTGTCTATTACAAAAATGGGGATCGTGGCGACAATAAAGGTTTTGGGCTACTAATGGCCGGAAGGTGTTCTGGGATTCCGTGATTGGCCAGACAGTGGCAGCAGAGAGAGCCTTGACCCAAGCTCCAATGGAGCTGGGTTTCCAGCTTGAAGAAGAAATAAGGAAAAGAAGAAGGGAGAAAAAAAAAGGCAGAAAAGTTTGGTACCATTTAATTCATGGTGTCGGCTTCAACTTTGGGCAGAACTTGTGGTATTGGGTGTGATACACACAAAGGAAATTGAAGAGGGCAAGTATACAAAAATTGTTCATATGAGAGGGGGTGCGGGTAGAATTTATCATTCACATTAAGTAAGCAATGTCCGATAGTAGTAGGGGTGATTACGTGATTACTTTTCTTCCACTCTCAGCTATCAAGGCTCGTGTTGTACTTCTATCAAGTTTATTGTGTCTAGCCATACACACCCTATAAATTTAAGTCACTTCATGTAAGTTGAATATATCAAATGATTACATGCTATGGTCCCCTATTCTTCTTTGAATAATAATTTTGGGCTACTTATGGCTGGAAGCTGGTCAGGGGAGGGGTGAGACAGGTGGCCTATGGTGGCAGCAGAGAGAGCCTTGGCCCAAGCTCCAGTCGAGCTGGGGTTCCAGCTTGTACAAGGAAAAGAGAAAGGAAAGGGACAAAAGACAGAAAAGTTTGTCTATGGTTTGCCAACAATACCCTTAAGCTGAATGCCACACGAACACTCTAGTGGGGCTTTTTGCTAGAAATGAGTCAGGCTGATAGGTGCATCAGCTTTAGAAACTTCATGGTATTTGATAGCAACATTTAATTCATGGTATTAGCAGCAACTTTGGGCAAACCTTATGGTGTTGGGTGTGATACACACAAATCGAGTTGAAAGTTTATCGTAACAAAGGTAAGAGAGGGAAACTATACCATTGTTGTGCATATAAGAGGGGGTCTGGGTAGAACTTATCATTCACATTAAGTAGGGATTGTTCAATACTAGTAGGGGGTTCATTACATGATTACTTTTTTTCAACTCTCATGCTATCAAAGCTTCTGTACTTCTATCAAGTTTACTGGTCTAGCCTACATACCATATCATCTGAAGTCACTTTTCCTAGGCCTAAGAATATGTCAAATGATCTCACACTTTGGTCCCTTATTCTCCATCGACTTGGCCTTGCACGAAAGGGCTGCCCCCTTTTCTTTACATGTATGTATGCAAGCTCCTATACATGCTCACTAGTGTTTGGCGCGTGCAATGCAGGGTTTTGCAGACACTATATATCCATCATGTAAGTTTGTCGCAAAATAGGACGGAAGTGATCAAAGGCATAAAATAAGAAACTATTCTAATGTAGCATTATAAATAGATTTGGGAAAATTAAAAAAAAAACCGTTCTCAATTTTATGGATTCATAAATAGGAAAACCAGTTCGTTATAAGGGAAATTCTTATCCTTCCACGTGCGACCCGAGCTCACACGTGAAGGGAGTCTTAAAGCATTGTGTATTATACGGTTCTCAATCAGCTTAAGCTTTTCGCACATGTTATAATTATACTCAATCAGCTTAAGCGTATCGCAGATGTTACAATTGCCGGAACTAATTTATAAAGGTATATCTGTAGCTCATGCTAAGGGAAATGATATTCCCACTCCAACATTAAAGTAGCCCACTACAAAATGTCTTTTACTGGCACTTTTCAATGCTAGCTTTTCAATCTTTGGCGACAAGATGGAGTGGGCTTTATTTCAAATTAGACTGGGAACATTGGTTTCCTATGCTAATGGCTCTCATCACAGCATGGAACCTGATCTATTGCATATTTTCATTTGACAAGGATTTTTGAAACTTCTATTTATGTGTATGCATGGACCAGGTTGGAAGATTGTCTACTGGTGATTCTCTAGATATGTCCGCAAAGGATGAAGCATTCATCATTGCAAATGATGCAACAGTTAAAGACATGGAGGTAACCTCTCAAGTCTGGTTGCCTTTGAGGATCTTTTAATGTCCAAGAGATACCTTTTATCCTTTTTCTAGTAGGAATGTGGTGACTTTGATTCGTTCTCCTTCAGAATTTTCCTTATGATAGTTCAGAACCTTTTACGAATAACATGCTAGGTAAATCCAAAGGCAATGTGCTACCGGTGTGAACACTTCATCCATTGGACTAACATTACAAGAAAACAGGGTTTTAGCGACGGGGTAATCCGTCGCTAAAAGCCAAAAATCCGTCTCTAAAAGAATGAGCGACGGATTCACCGTCGCTAAATATCCCTCGTATAAAAGCCCGTCACTAATAGTTTAGCGACGGAATTTTTAAATCCGTCGCTAAATATGTCATTTTTACCGACGGATTTATTTTAATTAGCGACGGATATTCCGTCGCAAATTATATTCTTTAGAGATGGATTTATATTTTTGAGACGGAATATTCCGTCGCTAAAAAACTTATTTAGCGACGGAATATTCCGTCGCTAAATAACTGATTGTAGGAATACTTTAGCGACGGAATTAATCCGTCGCCAAAAGTCAATTTTTTTTTGAAATTTTTTTTTATTTTTCAATTACCCAAACCTGTAATACAATTTTCAAATCTCAACAACAACGCGCAATAATCAATACAGAAAGAAATATATATAATCAATTATAAAAAAAATTTATAATAAAAAAAATTCATATATGTACAAGCCGGGAACCGGATATAGCCGGTTAGGAGAGGGGAGAAGAGTACAAGGCGGGCACGGGGGGGGGGGGGGAAGCTAGGAACGGGCACGGGAAGGGGTTCATCAGGGGTTCCCGAGTCCCGGATCTGGATCTTGCTGATCCGGGGCCGGGGCGGCCTGTCCAACAGTGCCCTGCTCCCTGATCATCCGGCACACCACTGTAGTAATGCGCTGGATCTCCTCGTAGTCCAACTGAGGCCGAGGAGCCGGTGTTTGTGGAGGGGCAGCAGGGGGTGAGGACGCTCCTATCACGCCACGAGCAGTCGTGCTAGGCAGGCCGCGTATGCGGCCTTTCGGCCGATTCACGACCTCCGGCGTATCCAGCCATCGCTTCAACCCCCCAGTACTCGCAGCCGTACTAGTGGACGCTGATGGCTGTCCGGACTGCTGCTTGGACCCCCTTAGCTGTTCATACGAGGCCTGCAAAAATAGCGGTTTAACGATATGTTAGGGCATTAATTAACGAAACAGACATTGAGGATAGAAAGAAAAAACATTAACTTAAATAAATTGACTCACATCGATCCGCCGGGCAATATCTGAAATATAGTCGCCCGCCCGGTGCGTCTCGTCCTTGTCCTTCTTCCGCACGTGCGTCTGATTATACGTCAGAGCTACGACCTCATCGTCCTCCAGATCCGGGTGCTCGACCGCGTTCTTGTGTCGGACGATGTCGTGTGGTACCGACCCCCCCGTGTGCATCGGATCTTTGTTCTGTCTGTTCTCAGTCCCGCTCTTACTCTTGGCGTCCCAACCTGGATCCGTAGCCCACCGAACGTGTATCAAATATCCACAACATAGAACATAAAGCATGAGTCAAAATACTGTTTTATAAACAATTAGCTTTTCCAAACTGTCCAAACTGGACATCCAAAGGCTCATTACAAGGCATTACCTTGTAATGAGTACCTTTGAACGGGAACTAAGGGTTTCTATGCATGCATGTGTTCAGAAATTGATAAGATATGCAAGAATCTTTCCGAAATATCAAAACTACAGAATGATCTTTGCATATGTTACCAATTCCACATTAAATAGAACTCGTTGGCAACGAGTTGAACCATCTCGTTGCCAATGGACTTCTCAAAACAACAATTAATATAAAGAAGGCAGGGTTTGTAAACAACGAGTAATTGAACCATCTCTGGGCAACATGGAGTAATTATGGGATGTACAAGGGCTAATTAGGGCTAACTGGGTTATTAGGGTTAATTACGATTATTAATTATAGCATATTAGGGTTGATTAGAACTAATTAGGGTTATTTAGTCCTAATTAGGGTTTAATTGTACCGAGTAGTGATGATTAGTCCTAATTAGGGCTAATTGGGCTTAATTGGGTTATGTTAGGGCTAATTAATGTTAATGAGGGATAGTTTCGGATAATTATAGCTGACTAGGGTTGATTATGGCTAATTAGAGTTATGTAGTCCTAATTAGGGTTTAATTGTGCCGAGTAGTGCTGATTAGTCCTAATTAGGGCTAATTAGGCTTAATTGGGTTATGTTAGGGCTAATTAATGTTAATGAGGGCTAGTTTCGGATAATTATAGCTAATTAGGGTTGATTAGGACTAATTAGGGTTATTTAGTCCTAATTAGGGTTTTGATGGTGCCGAGTAGTGTTGATTAGTCCTAACTAGCGCTAATTAGGCGTAATTGGGTTATGTTAGTGCACATTATGACTAATTAGGCTAACTACAATCAATATGCACATAATTGGGTTCATTTGGGCTAATTTGGGGTAATTACAGCTAATTTGAATTTCATCAGGTTCTTAGGGTTAATTAAAACTAATTAGGCTCGTTGGAGCTAATTAGGGTTAATTGATTTACTAAAATATTGTTAATCAGGACTAATTAGGGGTAATTATAGTCAGCGCTGGAGCCACGATTAGATTCCAGGGGGTGCATGCTAAAAATGTCGCATTAACCTAACTAACCTAAATTTAATGCACATTCAACAACCTCAATTCTGACACCTCATATAGGGTGTCGATATGGTGTCCGATACGTGTCTGACACCTCCGGACACGTGTCCGACACATACCGACACGTGTCCGACACATACCGACACGTGTCCGACGCCTTTGGACACGTGTCCGAAGCCTCCGGACATGTGTCCGACGCCCACCGACACGCACCTCCAGACACATCGGCATACGTTAATTTGTTTTTTAAATGTCGGACACCATCGATCAGACGTGCTGTCCGTGTCTGCGTTAACTAACAGGTATCTCAATCCAATTGGGTCCCATCCTCCGTCAACAATCTCAATTCCGACACCTCATATAGGGTGTCGATATGGTGTCCAATACGTGTCTGACACCTTCGGACACGTGTCCAACACATACCGACACGTGTCCGACGCCTTTGGACACGTGTCCGAAGCCTCCGGACACGTGTCCGACGCCTACCGACACGCACCTCCAGACACATCGGCATATGTTAATTTGTTTTTCAAATGTCGGACACCGTCGATCAGACGTGCTGTCCGTGTCTGCACTAACTAATAGGTATCTCAATCCAATTGGGTCCCATCCTCCGTCAACAACCTCAATTCTCAATTCTCAAATGCTCAATGCCATAAAAATTAACAAAAACCACACATTCAATCCAATTGGGTCCCATCCTCCGTCAATAATCTCAATATCTCAAATGCTCAATGCACAATTAACAATCTAAAATCATCAATTAATAATCGCAATTACTTCAAATGCACAGCTAATAACCTAAAATCATCGATCAATAATCACAATTCTAAAATGCACAATTAACAACCTAAAATTATCAAACAAATGATCAATGTTCAAATGGGAAAAAAATGTTCAAAATTCACATATCCGATGCGCTTGAATTATTTCAATTTAGGGTTCGATTGTATTAGGGCATTCAATTTAGGGTTCAATTACTTCAATTTAGGGTTCAATTAGGGGGTTCTATTGATTCAATTTAGGGTTCAGTTGATTTGAGGCATTCAATTTAGGGTTCAATTAGTTCAATTTAGGGTTCGGTTGGATTAGGGCATTCAATTTAGGGTTCAATTAGGGTTCGGTTAGATTGGGGCAATCAATTTAGGGTTTAATTAGGGGTTCAATTAGTTCAAATTAGGGTTCGATTCAATTAGGGCATTCAATTTAGGGTTCAATTACTTCAATTTAGGGTTCAATTAGGGGGTTCTATTGATTCAATTTAGGGTTCGGTTGATTTGAGGCATTCAATTTAGGGTCGGTTGATTTGAGGCATTCAATTTAGGGTTCAATTAGGGTTCGGTTAGATTGGGGCAATCAATTTAGGGTTTAATTAGGGGTTCAATTAGTTTAATTTAGGGTTCGATTCAATTAGGGCATTCAATTTAGGATTCAATTACTTCAATTTAGGGTTCAATTAGGGGGCTCTATTGATTCAATTTAGGGTTTGGTTGATTTGAGGCATTCAATTTAGGGTTCAATTAGGGTTCGGTTAGATTGGGGCAATCAATTTAGGGTTTAACTAGGGGTTCAATTAGTTTAATTTAGGGTTCGATTCAATTAGGGCATTCAATTTAGGATTTACTTAGGGTTCAATTATGGTTCAATTACTTCAATTTAGTGGTCGGTTGAATTGAATAAACAATACAGAGGCTTTCTTATCCTGATGTCATGCAATGGCCCATAATCTATGACCTTTCAGCGTCACCATGATCTATATCGGTGTTACAGACTAACTACCGAATATGGTTTTCTTCCCTACCTCGTCGAGAATTAAGGAAAATTAGAGATAACAAGTTCAAGTTCTTCAATAAGCCAAGATCCGTCTGAACAACAAAGTGAATGACATCATAAATAATTCAGATAATTTAGGGCAATTGACAAATTAACAAAAAATTGAACCTAAATTGACATACAAATCTAAATAATTCAGATAATTTAGGGCATGTAACCTAAATTGAAGACAAATTAACAAAAAATTCAGATAATTTAGGGCAATTGACATACAAATCTCGAGGTGGGTACGACGGCGCCGGCGTTGGTGGTGCGACGGCAGTGGTGGGTTTCCTTGCGTGGCGACAGTGGAGGGCTTTGTGGCACGACCTGAGTGCAAGGCTTGGTGGCGCGGCGTCGGGTGGGGGACGGGAGTGTCGCCGGAGCTGGGTCGCCGTAGAGAAGGGTCGCCGGAGGTGAGAACGGCGGTGGGTGGGTGGGAGCAGAATTTCAGAGAGAGAACGGGGAGAGAGAAAGAAACCAGATCTGAATTTAAATGGAGGATCTTTAGCGACGGAATAAGACCATCGCTAAAACTCCGTCGGTGAATGTCTTATTATAAAGACTTTTGCGACAGAATTTTTAGCGACGGTTTTATTCCGTCGTTTAAATAATTTTAAAAAAAAACTCAAAATTTCTAATTTTATAAAAAATATTTAGCTACGGTAATTCCGTCGCTAAAAGTCCGCCGTTAAAACTCCGTTGCAAAATACTTTTACCGACGGTGTCTTCCGTCGGTAATAGTATTTTGCAACGGAGTTTTAACGACGGTATATTCCGTCGCTTAAAGACATGTTTAGCGACGGAATATCTTCCGTCGCTAAAACTCCGTCGCAAAATACATATTTTCTTGTGGTGTAACTTGGGATGAATTGATGCTTGACGAATACAAAACGTCTGCCTGTGAGCGTGCCCCTCCCCCCCCCCGCCACACCAAAACCCCCACTCACACACACTCAGGTTCACTATTATTATTCAACAGTGCCAGGTCAAGACTCTAGCTCAATCTTCCCTTTGACTCTCCTGTGCTGTTTTATACTACCAGATTTATTCGAGAAAGAGGCTTGAGATGTGATGTTTAGCAGCCGCAAATGACAGATCTATGAGTAGGGGGACTTAAAAAACAAAGAAAGAAAATGCAAAAAACCCCAGTAAGGTCAATAACTCAACTTCATCAAAGCAGCCTTTTTATTTAGGTGAACTTAAAGGAAACCAGGTCAAATACCAAAGTCATATAAACTCATTCTTAATGAAAACGATTATTTTTGGATGATATAGAAAGCCTAGAGCACCAGGCTTTTCGTATATGGGATCTTCTTCTATCTTCGTATTTCTTTGGTTTCAACTCGGCCATAAAGATAAACTGCTCCAATTTAGGTGGGTCAACATGGCCATCCGGGCCTTAACTAGTTGATAGAACACTTGTGTCTAGGAAAGAGTCTCATTTGGCAAACAAGTGCTGCTCAACTCCTCCTTCTTGTAAGACAACAATATGCTCTGGAGATATAATTTGAATTTGTTAGGGTTACGTTACCGATGATGAGAGAATGGACACATGATCTTGCTGATCAGATGAACCTGGAACTAGACTAGCGGAAAATATGGGAGGCTCTACGGCGATTTCTTAATGTAGCATGCCTCATTGAAATTTAGGTGAAATACTTATAATGATGATCAGTAATGCTTATCCAGTTTATAGATGAGACAAATACCAGCGGCAAACATGCATATGCTAAAAGAAAGCTGAGTGCACGTGAGACAAAAGACACTAGGGGATTTGAATCGCCAGTTCTAATAACTAGCATCGTCAGAAAGCAGTATAATTTTCATTGTTGAATTGTGTTTTGAATGCGATTGGCATGAAAATTAGGAACATGCTTAGAAAAAGAATATCGAGCTCAAAGAGTTGTGAATAAACACGGTCCAGTGAAACAACCTAAGTGATGCGTAGTTTTGGTATATACAAGTGCCCACATCTTTGAGTGGAATTAGAAAGATGATGAGGGGGGTCGGGTTGAAGCCTCCTTACAAGAAATTTTAGTATCAACATGCGAGAGTGCTGCTGCACTCTGTTACCGATCAATTGCTTGAGCAGTAACAACCCCCGCTTCCCCTGCAACCACCACTACTACACACGCAAACATGGGTTGTGAATATCTAGTGGAATGCAAAAGATACAAATATATTGCCTGATTATGAGAGCACTAACTAAGTATAGTGGGACAAGAATATTAGACTAAACCAAATCTATCAGAAGCAAAATTGGGACCTTAAATGGCAAGTCAACTATTGACTCACAGTAAGCTTACTGGCATTAAACAAGTGTTATTGTGTACTACTGACTCAAATGTAACCTGAGAATTTCCACCGGCACAAGTGGAACCAGTAAAACCGTATTGTGCTCATGCCTACTCTAGTCTCTAGGTCAATTAGCAGTGGAAGTGAAGCTTGAATATAATCACATGTTAAGCTTTGCAAGTGGAACTTGAAGAATGTTTCCTAGGATTATATGGACTTAGAACATCTCAAATGGCAAATTCTGCTTGGGGCTGGACTTGACCTTCTTTCCCCATTGGCTAATTTAGAGGACTCATCTTTTACATGTATAGTCTTTCTTAATGGGTATTGCGGTATTCCACTGTTAGTCCTTGAATTATGCTTTACAAAGTAGATATTTGACTTATCGTTATGGGATACATCAAGCCATCAAGGTCACCAATGCAAAGCGACAGACTAGCATAAGAGCAATTTGTAACCAGGTGACCGTTAATGGCGAATTATTTGCTCTTCCTAGCTCAAAAGGCCGTGGATGTAGCTCAGGTTTGGATACAGTCCTAGCAGTACCATGCACGTTTGGGGATCCCAGGGAGAAGGTATATTGTCTTTTTTGCAATTCATTGGATAACCCCTTAGATATCATCAACCTTACCATAAGTTTATCTTCTGATCAGAGAAGGGCTTTGAAAAGCTCTACTTACCCTGCTCCATAGGAGCATGTGTCCAGTTTGTTTCAGTTAGGGCTTAATTCCATGACTACATGTTTCTTTTTGCTTAAGTACTCCTTTCTGGTTCAATTTAACTCTTATAAGAGTGACGAGAAGGTTATGTGATTATGAGTGGTGAAGATGCTAAGTGAGGCAATGATATAGATGTATATACCTTATTAACTACAAGCCTCTGCAGAAAGAACATAATTAGATAGACTTTATTTTTGTGCAGTTCCTCATTTTTTTGTTGTTGATGTTTGTACACGTATAACGTGTTTACTTTATGTTGCCATTATACTCGTTGTGCCCGCAACAAGCTTGTTGGAGATATTGTATTAAGATAATTGCTCTAGTACCATAGCTTTTGTCATACCAAACTTGGTGTTGGCTTTTGCTGAAAGACAGCCGTTGCACAAGTAGGAAATGGTCTGTAAAAGAGTAATCTCACATTCCCAGCTTGTGGAGCCATGAATTGATGGAAATCTCCACAAAGTACGAGCATATTTTCAAAATATATGATAGCTAATATCACCTGGAAGCATTTGGAACAACTTTTCATGTCTCCCTTTTTCTGCAGTACCAAACACTTGTGGAAGTTTTAGCACTCATACGTTGCAGTATTCCTTTTGTGCTGAATTTTTGTGGTTCAGGGAGCAGCTATTGCTTATGTGGCTGACCTTCTGAAAGTTCCTGCAATATTTTTGAAAGCTGTGACTGATATCGTGGACGGCGACAAACCGACTGCTGTGGAATTTCGGCAAAATTTGGCAGCAGTGGCTGCTACACTTGACCAGGCAGTGACCCAAGTGGTCGATTACATAAAGGAAAAGTGCATCTCCGAACTTTGATCCAACTCGTCATATTCGTGTTTCGGTTTCAGCATAGGAGATATAATCAATTTTGTGAACAGTTCTGCCATATATGTCACCTAGGTTTAATTCATCTCGGCTACCTCAACACCTCATTGGGATCTCATGATTTAATCTTTTGACAATAGTAGTTTTCTTGCACATTGGTCACCCTCAATTCCACGCTTTGCATCTTTTGAGGCGGTTGTTGCCTGCCCAGCCCCCGGTTATTTGAACTCAAGATCTCGGCTTCCTCGAGGTATGTTTCACTGACTTGATGCAAGTACGTGCACAGCACGTGAATGCGCACGCATGTAAAAGATGGCGGGATTAGAGGAGGTCGCTCCAGAAGGGTTGGGGTGAGGACGGGAGGTTGCATGGTTCAGATTAGTGTCAAGGTCATTGCTTGTTGGCAACAAGGAAAAAGCTCCCCTACAATCTATCCAGATATTTACAAGGACTATGACATGTTATTTACTACTAAGCCGAGTGTAGTTTGACCATCCTCAAAGGTAAGACGTCCAATGATTTCACGCTCAAAATAGTTCAGTCTACGAACAAGAATACCAACTGGTTGTTCCAAAAAGTTCGAAGTTTAAAGTGGTACCTCAGGTATGAACAGAATCGCACAAGTGGCTATCCGGGAAGAGTTTTTTAATGTACCTTAGCGCTCTTAAACATCAACTAATTGCAGGTGAATAAAATTTTTCGGTCCTTCTCGAACCAAATTCCACATGCCTTGCTGTCATCCAGATTTTGCTAACAAAGTACTTCCATTTTCAGTTCTTTGTCGACTAGGAAACATTTCCATGAACGCTTTCTAGATGCAAACGTTTTCCTTCAAAAGGCATGTACATGCATACTGTGAACGGTATTTTTCCTTTTTTAATAGATAAAAAAATGAGCATTCACGTAAAGCTAATATAATTTGCACAAAGTCAAGCCAAAACATATATAAGAGTAGATTGAAAGCATAGAAAGTACACTAGTTGAAGTGTCCAAAGTTTGAACGTGGATTCACTTCTTATTTTCTGAAAACAACTCCGGGGATAGAGATTTATTTGACCGAAAAAACACATTTTTTGAAGCGTTGATATGAGAAGTGATATAATGCTTAGGATACATGAATTTATTGGCTTGAAAGCAGCTTTCAGCCATAAAATTATCACCCTTATTAATCCACACTTACTATCCATCAAATCACAAGATTAATTAAAGAAAGAAAACATTGGCTTTCAGTATCAGTACCCCTGTGAATAATGTCTTACAGAGTCTCGAGGCCATCAACAAAGATAGTGGCAAAAGCATCCATTTCGATATCGGGGAAGGACAGCCCTATCTCCATGCATCCACCTTCCGAGTCTTTGCCATCGTTGAAAGAGAAGCAACCTTCGAAGTTATCTATCGATATTATTTTGCTCTTTACTCGTCTCCCCCACCCAAAATCCACACCACAGAAACTGAACTTGGGTGACCCTACAACTGAAATCACGGGCTCATCATTCGCTTTTTTTCATCCGACATCTAGCATCCAATTCTCAAAACCCTTCAACACATCCTCCCCAGTCCCTACTGTGAAACTTCTTCCGAATCGCCTCTCAGATCATATCTGCCGCCGTCACTAGTCCATCCTCCCTCTGTTGGAAGCGTAGCGGGATAAAGCAGAATAATTCGAACAACGACGATATATTGACACAAAGTTTTCTAATACAAGAACACACTAAAACAAAATATATATCTCTCAAATTTTGGTGTTTCAACGCCTCTCAATTTTCTACAAGCAACTATTTTTCTCTCTAACTTTCACAAGCTATTGCTTGTGTTTTTCTTCTCTAAAAATCACTTTTTCTAATACACCATCACCTCTCTTTTCTAATGCACACACTCTAACACTCACTACTTAAAAACAGCAAACAAGACTCCATATATATAGAAGGAGTATGTCGGCAATCTGTCCAACCGACTTAGCTTTCCATGCATTTGAGTCAACAATTTCAACTATGCATTATCTTCTCAAAACTTCCAATGCAAGTCGGCAACTTCATCTTCTCCAACTTTCTTAACCCATGCACTAGTCAAACATTGCAACCATTTTTAAAGTCCATGAGTTGGCAGCCTCCAAATCTCCTTATCTTCTTCTTGAGTCGGTTGGCAACCTAGCTGCTTATCTTCTTCCTGATTTGGTTGCCATCTTATCCCTTTTCTTCTAAGTCAACGTTTGCAACTCATTCAATGACGGTTTGAATTTCTAACACTCCCCCTCATATCCGAATCTGCATGCCAAGCTTCTTTTTAAGTTTGTGAAACACATCAGTCTTCAACAGCTTCGTAAAGATATCTGCTATTTGGTCTTCCGTTCTGCAATGAACTAGCTCCACGACTTTATTTTTAACTTGCTCCCGAATAAAATGATATCTCGTGTCTATACGTTTGCTCCGACTGTGTGATACTGGATTCTTCGCAAGTGTTATAGCAGATTTGCTGTCGACGTATATCGTAATCAGACCTTCTTCAATGAGAGACAATTCGCTCAAAATATTCTTCAACCAAATTGCTTGACACGTGCACGTTGCTGCGGCTATGTACTCTGCTTCACATATTGAGAGAGCAACTATTTGTTGCTTCTTTGATGACCACGAAAATATTGCTGATCCAATGTGAAAAGCATATCCAGATGTATTCCTCCGATCATCCAAGTCTCTACCATAATTACTAACTGAATAATCAATCAATCTTGAATTTTGAGAGCAAGTATAAAAGAGACCATGATCAACCGTACCTTTGACATACACTACACCAAAACTGGCCTATGGTGACAAAAAGGCCTACGGTATAGAAGGGACCGTAGGTGCAAGTCCTGTATACCTACGGCTAATAATGTACCGGGGCCATTGTTGCAGCTTCAAATTGGAACGGCAATTGCAACGGTGCTCACCGTGGGAATTGGGTGGACAATTAGACTGATGAATCTCGCGAACAATCAGGAATTGAGTGAATCTCACAGAAATGAACATTTCACCATGTCTGGGTCTGCGACTCTCTCTCTTTGCGACTTGTCTCTCACAGCCTCACCCCCCAAACAGCAGACGGCCGATGGCAGACACCAGCTCCTCCAGTTGACTCTCTCTGTTGATAAGAGCTCAGATCTGGAATGAGTGGCCGGAGTGGAGCCGTGGAAGGAGACGACGAGTGGACCGGCAATGACGTCTTCTTCTGTTCAGATCTGGAAGGATCAGTGATCGGCGAGTGACGAGTGACGACGGCGAGGCGAGGACTCCACCGGCCAAGAACCCACTGCAGGCGACGACCGTGACCGGCGATTTAGGTACGCAGTTTTAGATTGCAACAACTTCATTTCTTAGGTTCTTATCCCTCTCGCCCTCTCTCTTTCTCTCTCTGTTTGTATTTTTAATTCCTGCCACTAGAGATGGTGATTCTGATTAGAGTTATACGTTTGGAATTAATGGGGTTATACTTACGCATTTCAATTCTCTTAGTTTATTTTAACTTATTCATTGGATTGGAATTGATGGTTTACATAGACATGGTTGATTGGGTCAGAAGAAGGTGATTTGTGAAATGGTGTATGCCGTGAAGGGATAAGGGCAAGACCGGGTTGTTGCCGCGAAGGGGGTGAAACGACAGCCATGTTGTCATGAAGGTAGGCAACCATGGTTGTCGTGAAGAAATGTGGGCAATGTGTGTTGATGAGTTTATGTGTGAGTTATAATGATGGGTACAGGTGCGAAGGAGAGGCTGCCGTGGGCAACATGTGTGTGGGTTCTATGTGTAGTGTGTGCCGTGAGAGAGGGTGTGTAGTGATTGGGTTGCTGTGAAGTTAACAGGTGCGGATTATGAGAGAGATGGAGACAGTAGTGAGGCAACATGTATGTGTTTGAGTAAATGTATATGTGTGTTTATCCTGTGCATTGTGAGAGAAGAGAGGACATCTGTGTTAGTGCTGGTTATCAAATAGGTGTGGCTATGCAGTGTAATGTTTCTTCGATGAGGTGAAGGGGTGAGTGTAAAAGCAAGAGAGAAAAGAAACTTGGGAAAAGGAAGTAAATAAGCTGCCATGAGGCAGTAGTGGGTGTGTGCATATGTTGGGTATTTCATGGTGTATAGGTTTATGGTGGTGTTGTGGGTTGGCAAAAAATGGTGGAATGTGTACAGGTAATGGGTGTATATGTGAGTGTAAATATATGTGGGTTCATGTGAGTGTATGAGAGAAGGAGAGAGAGTGAGGACAGCCATAGAGGGGCTGCCATGGCTGTGTTAGCACGGCTGCTATAGCCGTGTTAGGGACTGTGTATGTGTATATTTTTCTGGGTGCCTCTCATGGGTTTTTGTACATAGAAAGGGGTAGCTAGTTGAAGTGGGTTCATGAAGAACAGATGAGAGAAGGTGGGAAAAATATGGTGTTTGGGAGTGGAAAAAGAAGGTCCGTGCAGCATGGTGGCGTGCGTTTGTGAATGCGGCGTGCTTGGTGCGGACTGTTGTGATTGCAACTAGGTGTTTGGGTTCATATTCATGGGTATAGTGTGTGTTTGTGTATGAGTGAAATGGTTGTAAAAGGGGGAAGAGTATGTGTTTTTAGTGGGTTTGTAAGTGTGTGTTTGAGTGTGTCCAAGGAGAAGGGAAGGGCTGTTCGTGAGTGTGTGTGTGCTGTGTGCAGTATGTATAGTGTGGGATATGCAAGTGTGCCCAGAAAAAATTTCAGCATTGAAAAAACAGAAAAAGGAGAAGAGAACATATACCTACGGTATAAACCGTAGGCCTATGCTCCAAGAACCGTTGCTATAAGTGGGTTAATACAAATTAGGCATATGTATATAGGCTACGGTCTAACCATAGGGATAACCTTCAACCCCGTAGGCATAGATCTAGGGCATCGCCACTTATGGATACGGTATAGTACCGTAGGGATAGGCTATGCCTACGGTACATGGCACCTATCCCTACGGTACTGTACCGTATGCATATCTTGATTTTCTTGTAGTGATATCTCAAAATTCTTTTTGCTGCATTGAAGTGATCTTGTTTTGGTCTTTCCATGTATCTGCTGACCAAACCAACTGCATATGTTATATCTGGCCGAGTGAAAGTCAAATACCTTAAACTTCCAACCATACTCTTGTACAATGTCGGGTTTACTGACTTCTTATTCGAGTCAATTCTCAACTCCATAACTGTTTCTGCTGGTATGGTTACTGGATTGCAATCCTTCATTCTGAACCTGCTCAAAAATTTCTCCGCATACTTTCTTTGCGACATAAATATTCCATCTTCCATTTGTTTTACTTCGACTCCAAGAAAGTATGACATTTCACCGATATCTATCATCTCAAATTCTTTTGTCATAGCTTTCTTGAAATTAGTGAACATACCTGGATTATTTCTCGTGAATATCATATCGTCCACATATAAGCAGACAATCATGATATCACCATCTTGATTTCTCTTCGTGTATAAGGCATGTTCATACGGACTCTTCACGAAATCATTTTTCTGGAAGTATTCGTCTATTCTCGTGTTCCAAGCTCTCGGAGCTTGCTTTAATCCATACAAAGCTTTCTTCAGATGGTAGACTTTGTCTTCTTGTCCCTGCTTGATATATCCAGGTGGCTGCTTGATATAGACTTCTTCTTCTAAGTAGCCATTTAGAAATGCCGATTTCACGTCCATCTGATAGATTTTCCATTTATTCTGTGCTGTGAGTGCTATAAGAAGTCTAATAGTATCAATTCTTGCAACTGGAGCAAATACTTCATCATAGTCAATTCCTTGTTTCTGCTTATAGCCTTTAGCGACTAACCTTGCCTTGTGCTTCTCCACTTTGCCTTCTTGATTAGTCTTTGTCTTGTACACCCACTTGACTCCGATTGCCTTGTGTCCTTTCGGAGGATCAGTTAGCTCCCATGTATCATTTCTTTTTACTGCAGCAATTTCTTCATTCATGGCTTTCTTCCACTTCTCATCTTCTGTAGCCTTTTCGTATGTTACAGGATCACATTCTGCCATTAAACAAAATAGTGAATAATCAAATTTTGTCTGAGCGGGTTCTGCAGCACCATAGATGTCATTTAGACTTCGCATTTTCATAGGTGCTCCCCCTAAATTGTTGCTGCTGCTACCAGATGATGATAGTGTCGATGCAGGAGTTATTGGATTAGGGCTTCATGGAGGAGTCTGATCATCACCACGCTCATCTTGTGTATCATCGTCGTCGTCATCATCGGCATCATCAAAAAACAATCCTTGAACTTTCTTTTCTTCTTTACTCCATTTCCAATAATCTACTTCATCAAATTCAACATCTCGTGAGATAATCAATTTCTTGGTAAGAGGATTATACAGTCTGTACGCCTTACTCATTTTCTCATAGCCAATAAAAATGCACTTTTCTCCTTTATCATCTAGCTTCTTTCCCTTTTGATCAGGTGCATGGGCATATCCAATGCACCCAAAAGTTCTGAGATGTTCAACTTTTGGCTTACTACCACTCCAAGCTTCATTTGGCGTCTTGAATTTTACACTCTTTGTTGGACATCGATTTAGCAGATAAACTGCACATTGAACGGCTTCAGCCTAAAACGTTCTTGGTAGGTGCTTCCCCTTCACCACACTTCTTGCCATATTGAGAATCGTCCGATTCTTTCTTTCTGCAACACAATTTTGTTGTGGCATATAAGAGGCTGTTAATTGATGAATGATTCCGTGCTTTTTACAGTAACCTTTAAATAACTTTGAGGTGTATTCACCTCCTCTATCAGACCTGAGTATCTTCAGATACTGTCCACTTTGTTTTTCAGCCATTGCTTTAAATTCCATGAATTTATCAAGGGCTTTTGATTTTTCTTTAAGGATATACACCAACTCTTTCTACTGAAATCATCAATAAAGGTAAGATAGTACCTGTTTTCGCCAAGTGAAGGAATATCAAATGGACCAGCTATATCGGAGTGCACAATCTCTAGTGGCCTTCTAGCTCTCCATGATTTTCCAACTTCAAAACTTTGTCTGTGTTGTTTTCCTTTAATGCAAGCTTCACACAACTGATCTGGTTCATTAATTTCTGGCAGACCGTTCACCATCTTTGTTCTTGATAATAACTTTAAACCCGTAAAACCAAGATGACTAAATCTTAAATGCCACAACCATGAATCATCTTTAATAACGGACTTCATGCATTTCATCATTTCTGATCGGATATCGAGCGTGAAAAGACAATTTTTTGTCATTTTAACTTTTGACAATTAATTCTCTACCTCTGTTTCTAATAATATGATAACTGTCTTTCATGTGTATGTCATATCCTTTTTCTAAGAGCTGACCCAAACTGATAATATTGCTTTTTAAGGCTGGTACAAAATAAACATCTGATATATATTTTCTATCTCCATTCTTTAAAGTAATCATAAGTTTACCTTTGCCTTCGACCGGGATCTTGGACGAGTCTCCGAAAGTAACTTCTCTTCTGATTGTCTCGTCCAAATCTGTGAACAGCTCCTTTCGGCCACACATATGATTACTTGCACCAGTATCGAGATACCAAACATTTTTTCTGCACTCTTCATTTCCTTTATAAGTAAGAAAAATAGCATCTTCCACCTTTTTCTCTTCAGCTGGTGCATAATTATTTCTTTCCTCCATTTTAGGAGTTGATCTGCACTCGTAACTGAAATGACGAAATTTATTGCAATTATAGCATTTCAATTGAGATTTATCACCTCGTTGTTGAAATCCTCCTTTACCTCTGCCTCTAAATCCTCGACCACGACTGTATGCTTGATAACCATCACTTGTTTGGCCTCTTTCGAAAGATTGCCTTCCACGTCCTAGTGCATCGTGTCCACTGCGTGCACCACGTCCACCTCTATAGCCACCTCTATAGCCACTACACACTACAAGAAACAGGGGCTTTAGCGACCGCATTTTGCGACCGCAAAAACATGCCGTCGCTAATAGATACTTTAGCGACCGATTTAGCGACTGCTATATTTCGCGGTCGCTAAATATTCCTGGTCAACGAAAACTTAGCTTTAGCGACCGAATTTTGCGACTGCCGTTGCCGTCGCTAAATTAGCGACTAATTTGGCGACTGAAATTTTCGATCGCTAAATTTTTGGTCAACATTTAGTCCAAACAAACCCTAAATTGAATTTAGTCTTGAACTGTGGCCCGTCCCAGCTACCGCCAAATACAAACCGGACAAATCTGGGCGAGAGAGAAAGGGAGCAGTTGCGACTGCTCTGAGCCACCGATTTGCCAGCGACGTTAGGCAACCTATTTGCCGGTGACTTCAGGCGACGAGGAGCGGCAGCAGTAGGTTTGTTCTTATTTCGGCGTGTAGCTCTCTTTGTTCTTCTATTGCATCATTTCTGTAGCGAAAGCGTTCCAAACGAGAGGGGTCTGATTGTTTCTTCCATGGTTATTCCCTCTCTAATTCTTAGTTGATCAGCAAATCGTTAGGATTATGCATTGTTTGTATGCCTTTCATATATAAGGCTTCGTTAAAATTATTTTGGGATTGGGTATGTGGGTTACGACAGTTTGTGTTGGGCGTAATGGGTGTGGGTTGTAATTGTAAACGAGTGATACTTGCTTGAGCTGGGAGAAGATGTGCAAAGTGTGTGTCTGCGCATGGTGATGCTGCCAAAAGGTAGCTCATTTTGAGCTGGGTGCTGATGTGTGTGTGCGTGTGAATTGAGAGTGCTCTAGGGTGTGTGTGTGTATGAGTATGTGTAATGCTTGAGTGGAACAAAGCAAAAAAAAAGAAAAAAAAGAGAAGAAGGGGAGAGGGAGACCCACTGCCTCACGGCAGTGGGCATGGTGGATGTATGTATTTATATATTTGTGGATGTGTTGTGGAGGTAATGGGTTGTGTGTGTTACATGAGTGCATAATGTATATACGTGTGTATATAGTGTGTGTGTGTGTGTGTGTGTTATGAGTGGTGTTTCATGTGTGAGCAAGTGATGGCTATGAGATGAAAATGGGGAGCAAGGGAAGCTGCGTGAACAGTAACCATTAGCGGGTGAGTGTGTTTTGGTTTGGAGAGAAAGTAAAGAGAAGAAGAAGAAAAGTACCGAGCGTGTAAATTTTGTTAGCGTTAAGTGCGACACATGCGTAAACTTGTGGACACTCCAATGGAAAGGTTCACCATCAAGTCTAGTCTCAAGAGCTTGAAAGCCACATATGACCAGGCTCAACCAAATATCAGCTTTGAGTCTTTATGTTATGTCTTGTTTTATAGATGAGCTTATTAGGAACGCTCGGGACAAATTCTCTGGTATCATTAGCTTTGAATGATATACTATTACTTGATGTGACTTGAACAAAGGCTAGTGCCAAGTTGGAGTTGTGGAAAAGAACCAAGGGCTTTAGGTCAAGCAGGACCGACTTGCTAAAGTAGAGCCATAAGTGTGAAACTTTCAGTAAGACTAGGATGTCTGAGGGTCAAGTAAAAAAGGTCAAGAGGTGCCTAATCTGGTTTTGTTGTCAGAACTAAAGCCGGGTTGGTATAGTTTCATGAAGTTGCAAGCCAACAATGCTATCATACTTCTGTGCCTGTGCTACTAACTCTTAACAGTTCAAATACATGTTCAATTTTGTAAATAGCAGAGAATATGGAGAGTTGACAACTCTCTATGGTCAAAGGAAGTTGATCTTTAATCTCAATTGCCTGTATGTACACAAAGCATGATTGATGGGTTAATGTTTATGTTTATGGCAATATAATCAACCATAAACATTTTATTTATGCATATCATAGTCCTCTCAACTGATAAGAAAATTTGAGTCGACAAATAACGAAGGAAATTCAAAGCAATTGAGTAGGCTGCCAATTTTGGGTGCAAGAATTTCAGCTTAAGAGGTTACGCTGCAAGACCATACCAATAAACACAGAATTACTACGACTTGAGCAGAAAGAAAATATCCACAAACACAAAATTCTTATGTAATAACTGGCAAGCAAATGGAAACTTAGAACTTTCATATAGGCATGCAGGTAGTAAAAACTACTGAAGGAATTGCACATGGATTATAACTTACACAGGCAGAGATTTGATTCAGCTGCAGCTTAAGAAGCACAACTGTCCTATGGCAATATCAATACCACGATTGTAAATGAATTTGCCATCAGCTGCATGTAAATCATGAGTAAATGATGAGAATGACAAAATAAGAAGTGGCGAAGGCCTATATTTTGTTAAGAATGACCACCTAAACCAACTCTACATGATTATGGCAGCAACTCAACAACTTTGAAGTAGAGTGATGACACATCACAAGTGCAACAAGTTAAAAAACTGAAATCTGTACTTCTCCAGAACCATGTGGGGGTGGGCGCTGGGAGTGGCATTGTGCCGAGAACTACAAGAAATTGCGCGGTCACTAATCATGTCATTAAATTGCGCGGTCAAAGAAATTAAATATCATGTTAGGTTACCGATTGCTCCAAAAGAAGTGAAATATCACACGTGTCAGTTTATTTTGCTTTTGGGAATACTGAGAGTTTAATTCTCTTTTCTTCTTCAGTTTGGAGTATTGATAGCTTAAAGTCTGTTCTTTTGGACCTAAGTGTGCTGTTACTGGGAGGTGGGCGCTGGGAGTTGATGATGATGTGTTCGTTGAGATGTACCAAGAGGATGATGCTCCCACAGTGATACCACTTCAAGAGAATAATGATGTTGATGAGCCTCTTTGCGATTTAGGCCATGCTGGAGAAGAGGTCGATGCCGAAGCCCTCCGTGATGATGATGGTGATGACGATGACGATGACGACGATACTGAGGAAGACGTTGACAACGAAGAAGAAGACGATGGAGATGAAGGGGACGAAGATGACGACAAGGAGGAAGACGTTCCGTTGTCTATTAGTGATAGTGATTGACTGTTTGGAGTAAAAAAATTCTTGTCAATGTACTTTTAGACATGCCTGTTTATTATTTAAATTGAATTAGTTATTAATTGATGGTGGTTGACTATTTAATTTGGGTTGTCTTTTATAGTCGGCAGTGCCACATTGTTAGCATACTTAGTTCTGCACTTTAGTTGTTTATTATTCGGGCGAACTACATTGTAGATATGCCGAGATCCAGTGCACCCCGAGGTCGTGGAGGTGGCCGTCACGGAGCTGCTTCGGCACAGTCAGCCCCCCTCCTTAGGATTGGTGATGCGACTACTACTGAGCAGCCGTCATCGTCATCAGTTGCTTCAGAACATGGTGAGACGATATTAGTTTTGTGTCGGATTGAAAGCAATTACTTGCAATATATATAAATATAAATATAATAATTTCCTTTTTCATCATCTGCAGCATCTAGTTCATCTGTACCGCGAGGTATCACCGGCGGAATACCTCTTCCAGCCACCCCGGAGCAGAGGGTTACTACTCATGTCCGAAACAATTAGTATGTTTTTAATTTGCAAAGCTCAATTCTATTGTAATATGCACTTATATTGGGATTGATGTATCTCTGTGATTTCTTGTAATTAGTTTTGTTGAGGATTGTGTTAGGACCAAGATCGGTCCTATTATCAAGGCTCACCTCCCACAACCTTATGCGACGTGGGGGTCGTGGACAGAATCTGACAAAGAGATTGTTTGGGGGAAGTTTTTGGTAAGGAGCGCAGTATTTTTTATGTGCTTTACTTTTGCGGTTTTAGAAGTACATTATCGCTGAATTTTTCTTGCTAACTGTGTTTTTCAATTGTGTTGAATTATGTTCAGGACTATTTCAAATTTGAGTCGGACGGAGAGCGAGAACTCGGGAGGCAGGCGTGGGAGTGGCATTGTGCCGAGAACTACAAGAAATGGATGCTGAATGCGAGGAGGTGGGCGCTAGCTCAGGCGGGTACGACATATATATCTATGACCAGAGACCACAATCCCGAGTACTTCTCCAGAACCATGTGGAGGCAGCTGGTGTCGCATTGGACTACTCCAGACTGGGCGAAGCTGAGTGAGCGAGGCACGGAGATGACTCGTAGCAAGAAGAAGATGAAGCACAGTGCTGGTTCCCGTCCATTTACCGTGCACGAGCTGAAGTTGATGGAGGAGGACCCTGACAGGAGGCCCCCTACGAGGCTTCGCCATTTTGAGCGCACACACCAGAATAGTGATGGGAAGTGGGTGTCTGAAAGTGCCGAGCAGTTTGCGGTGAGCACGTAACTCATGTATTACTTTTGTATTCCTATTACATTTTTTACGATTATGGCCAATAGAATTTCTCTAACATTTTTGTTGTTTTCTTATACAGAGTTTATTTAAAGAGAGAGTTCAGGCCAACTCCCAGCCAGACGGTAGCCAGACAGTGGACGAGTTCTCGTTGTGGTCAGACACTACTGGGGGTCCTAGGAAGGACCGTATACTCGGCCACCCTCGTCAGTCCGCACGAGCGTTGCTAGCCGGCATATCTCAATCGACAGGCGAGACCAGTTGTACCGGTTCTCAGGCAAAAGCGGCAGCTGCGACGTTGGTAGAGTGCTTCAACACAATGTTTGATGCGCGCATGCGGATGCTGCTGGGTGACAGTTACGTAATTATGAAGGACCCCAAACTACATGTAATACAATTTTTTTCAATTATTTATGTATTTTGTGCTCTATATGTGATCTTGATTTGATATACGATGTTGAATCATTTGTATGGCTTCGTGCAGGGCGATACCGATGATCCTAGTGCCGGTGACTCTCGGGGTGATGAAGATGTTGTTGGATCGAACGTGCCATCGAGGAATGAAGAAGATGATGACGGGGCTGGTTGTTCTGCCGACGAGTGATTTAGATAGGGGTTTGGTTTGATTTATGCAATGAATGTTATGCTCTTGTTTTGAATTGATCGTCAGTACTTAACTGTATGAATTCTATTATTTTAATGCATATGTTAACGTTTATTTATACTTTGATGAATGCGAGCAACTGTTTGAATGAATGCGAGACAGGGGGTTAAAACTGTTTTGAATGAATGCGTTGAAATCTTTCAACGCATTCATTCAAAATCGTTTCAACCGAGGTTAAATCGGTTTTTGGATCGATTGGATTGGATGTGAATTGATATTAGTTCTGCGACAGGTTTTGGACAGGTTATTTGACCTGCAATTTTTTTTTGCAAAGCTAGGTTTTGCGACCGCGATATACGGTCGCTAAATAAAACAAAGCGGTTGCTAATTTTAATATTTTAAAAAAAATTAAATTATTTAGCGACCGACATTTGCAGTCGCTAACTTAAATAAGTGCGGTCGCTAAATATTTTTATTATTTTTTTAACAAAATATTTTAATTATTTAGCGACCGCCAGTTGCGGTCGCTAATTCGGTCGCTAAATATCGCGGTCGCTATTTCGGTTGCTAAATATATAATATAATTTAATAAAAAATATTAAAAAAAGAAAAATTTTAAAGTAAGAAATATTTAGCAATCGCCTTATGCAGTCGCTAAATATAGTCAACGCGTTCGCTAAATTTAGCAACCGAATTTTAAATGCGGTCGCTAAAATTTAGCGACATGGGCTATAGCGACCGTTTTAGCGACCGCCCTAACGCGGTCGCTAAAACCCTTTAGCAACCGCGTTGCCACCTTTAGCGACCGCCAGGAGCGGTCGCTAAAGGCACTGTTTCTTGTAGTGACATTCTCCGCTACCTTGTCCGTAGCTGCTGCTAGCTTGATTTTTACCTACATGCAATTTGCTTTGCAAAGCTTGCTCCAAATTTTCACTATTTTCATTTTGGTTTATTCTCTACTCATGAGTTTGAAGAGATCCCACAAGCTTGTCTATAGAAATTTGAGACAAATCTTTCGATTCTTCAATTGCCATAACAACATAATCAAATTTTCGAGTCAGAAAACGTAAGAGTTTTTCCATTACTCTGACATCATCTAGAGTTTCTCCGTTTCTTTTCATTTCATTTGCAACCGTTTTCAAACGATTAACATAATCATTAATATTTTCGGAACTTTGCATTTTTAACATCTCAAATTCAGCTCGAAACGATTGAAGATGTACCTTTTTAGCCTTTTCGACTCCCTATAGAGATTTCTGCAGAATTTCCCACGCATCCTTTGAAGTTTTTGCATCTGAAAATTTTTCAAAGGTTGATTTGTCAACTCCTTGAAAAATTAAGAACATGACCTTCTTATCCTTTTTTCACGATTCTCTTAGCGCCGTCTTCTGGGCATTCGATAAAGCTACTTCGGCCGTCGCATCTGGGGGCTCGATATATCCTTCTTCAACGATTTCCCATAAATCTTGTGATCCGAGTAGAACCTTCATTTGAATACTCCAATTCCCATAGTTCATCTTCGTTAATTTTGGGATCTGCGGCTGAATTATGTTGGCCATCTCTTCACCTTCTTGAAGCGTAGAATCGAACAACCTGGCTCTGATACCACTTGTTGGAAGTGTAGCGGGATAAAGCAAAATAATTCGAACAACGATGATATATTGACACAAAGTTTTCTAATATAAGAACACACTAAAACAAAATATATATCTCTCTCTCAAATTTTGGTGTTTCAACACCTCTCAATTTTCCACAAGTAACTATTTTTCTCTCTAAACTTTCACAAGCTGTTGCTTGTGTTTTTCTTCTCTAAAAATCACTTTTTCTAATACACCATCACCTCTCTTTTCTAATGCACACACTCTAACACTCACTACTTAAAAACAGCAAACAAGACTCCATATGTATAGAAGGAGTATGTCGGCAATCTGTCCAACCGGCTTAGCTTTCCATGCATTTGAGTCAACAATTTCAACTATGCATTATCTTCTCAAAACTTCCAATGCAAGTCGGCAACTTCATCTTCTCCAACCTTCTTAACCCATGCACTAATCAAACATATTGCAACCATTTTCAAAGTCCATGAGTTGGCAGCCTCCAAATCTCCTTATCTTCTTCCTGAGTCGGTTGACAACCTAGCTGCTTATCTTCTTCCTGATTTGGTTGCCATCTTCTCCCTTTTCTTCTGAGTCAACGTTTGCAACTCATTCAATGAGGGTTTGAATTTCTAACACCCTCACTAGTTCGCTAATCTTTGCAATTGTGAAGAATGGAACTAAACAGTTTCCAAACTAAGTAGCCCGAGCAAGCGGTTCAAGATGGGCTCGACACTCGGCTGTGCAGAAGAATTTTCCACTTTTTTGTCCGATGGTTTTGCATGTTTTGCGCGTAACTTTGAGAAACGGACCCATATGTAAGCGTATGGCACTGTGAAAGTTGATGCATATGATAGCGTTGGTTTTAGTTCTACGACGACTTTCTTGAGTTTTTCGACATCCGCTTGTCTAAGAATAAATGTTGTTTGGACCTTGTGAATGTACATAGTTTCTACGTACTTTATATCTTCAATTTGTTTCCATAGAATTCCCTCAAGTCCATTTCTGTCTCCAATCACTCCCCTGTCGAAATGCGGGGTCGATAACTTATCACCAAGAAACTCAGTTTCTTTTTCCGAACTTGGTGAGTGAAGCGAATGACACAATGAAGTTCATCCAAGCGCTCGCATCTCCAGTGATGTGGTGCATGGTGAACCCAACACACATGCCCATGTCCGGAAACAATGTGAACTGAACAGCTAGAAGTGGGATTACCACGGTGTCATCCGCATTTGTCGCTTGTTGGCAATTGCAGCACTAGCGGATAAAACTCACTGGTTCGTCGTGCTTGATTGCCGGTTAGGTACTCGAAATTATCTCTGCAATCTTCAGCAAAGGTGACTGAAATCGAGTCACCATTTAGGTATGGAATAAATGGTCTTGTAGCAGGACTAGAATTTGAAGGTATTATGCCTGCTAGCGGGAGAAGTTGTTTCAGAGTAAGGAAAGGTGAGTGTTTGAGTTTAGCAATGAGGGTGGTGGTGAAGTAGGTCTTAGAAGTGGGGAACTCGTAGAAGAGGAGATGTTTGACAGGAGGTAAGGATAACCATGGTATGTCAAAGAAGGTAAAGGGAAGTGATTGTTCAATATCTGCCTCAGTTGTTGGCAATGGTGCAACTTGGCATTATTCTAGCACGGTCACCTTGTGATGCCAAGGAAAGTGGGTTCGCAGTCGACGTGGAGGTGCCACAAGGAATGCAGTCCGAGTCAGATGCCAAGTGTGATGATGTAGGACACAGCAAGGGCGGAGAGCAAGGGCTTCCCAGACAGAGCTTGAGGGTGGCAGTGCTGCGAGGGTGATAGCACAGGATGAATATACGACGACAGTCACAGTCTGATGCTTAGGTCCAGAGTTAGGGTCCTGTATGTTTCTCTCTCTAGGATTCTAGAGTGAGAAAGTAAAAGTGTTCTGAAAATGTCCAACCTTCCAAAATGAATTCTCAAGACCTCTATTTATAGAGGTTGAGATGATGATGTCATTACGCGACATGTGACGCTCCCCGAGAGTAACACGTCACCGAGGGGTCCACAGCTGCCGGTGCTCCACAGCCTGTCGAATCGCATATTCAACCCGCATGCCCCTCACAGCGTCGCTCTGTCTGTCTGGAAAGACTGGCTCCCACAGTGTCTGTGTGGCCATAGAACCACCTTGATCTATCCTCCAATCCAAGCCCTTGCAGAGTCCCAAAGGTTGGCAGTGGTGGGGAAGACCCGACGCCTAACTGCCAGGTAGACTAGGCGCTATGCCCTCCGAAAACCTGCTCCCGTCTCGGAGTGACCCGGGGGTCATAGTCCATAGGGGTACCGACGCGGGCCCCAAGTGCAGGAACACGTAGGCCAGTCACGAAGACACCCTGACGGAGATAGTGTCCCGAAGGAGTCGCCTATCCCGCAGCGAGGGCCGGAGCCCCCCATGATTGTGACGGCGATGGCTTTAAGGTTGTGAGCCCATCCCGCTGTTGATTGTGCCGGCGATGGCTTTAAGGTTGTGAGACCATCCCGTAGTTGATTGTGCCGGCGATGGCTTTAAGGTTGTGAGCCCATCCCGTAGTGAGGGGTCCTCATGCCGGAGCACTACGAACGAAGCCCCCCTGAAAGCATGTAACATGATTGTGGCGCATGGGCGCGATGCCGACGGCATTAGACAATACCTGGTGTCATGGGCACATGTCATGGAAGTGGCGCACGGGCGCGGCGACGAACGTCGCGGGGACAATACTTGGTGCTGGAGCACATGTCATGAGAATGGCGCAAGGGCTCAGGTGACGAACGTCGAGGGGATATACTTGGTGCTGGGGCACATGTCATGAGCATGGCGCAAGGGCGCAGGCGACGAACGTCGTGTAGCAATACTTGGTGCCGGGGGCACATATTATGACAATGGCACAAGGGCGCGGCGACGAACGTCGCGGAACAATACTTGGTGCTGGGGGCACATGTCATAAGAATGGTGCATGGGCGCGGCGATGAACGTCGTGGAGCAATACTTGGTGCCGGGGCACATGTCATGAGAATGGCGCATGGGCGCGGAGACGAACGTCGCGGAGATAATACTTTTTGCCGGGGCACATGTCATGGAAGTGGCGCATGGGCGCGGCGACGAACGTCGCAGAGACAATACTTGGTGCCGAGGCACATGTCATGAGAATGGAGCATGGGTGCGGCGACGAATGTCGCGGAGATAATACTTGGTGTCGGGGCACATGTCATGGAAGTGGCGCATGGGCGCGGCGACGAACATCGCGGAGCATATACTTGGTGCCGGGGGCACGTATCGTGACGATGGTGCTAGGGCGCGGCGACAAACGTCGCCAAGCCGGCGCACGGGCGCGCGTCGGGTGTCCCGAAGACGGTATGTGAGCTGAGTGTACCTGTCATCATAACAAGATAATGAGTCCTAAAAATTTATATGGTTTTGTATCAATAAAACATAAAACCATTTTGATTAACTAAAATATCATCGTGTACGTTGTTCCGAACACACTCTTACCAACAATATTCAGATACTTTGTAGTTGCAGAGACCCCCCTTAAATCCGGGTTCCAAAAAACCCTCTAGCTAATTATCTGCAACGCTTTTTGCACATAAGAACTTCCAAAAAAATAGGTTAACAAATCAAAATATTTTGCAACACAAGCTATAAGAAATGGTTGTATTGCGACTTGCTTATCTTATAAGAATAAAAATATGAGTCACCTTTGTGACTGGTTCTTAAATTTCCTCCGTATTTCAGGAGCTTTCGTTTAGTTAAACTATTCTTCGTTAGCTTGTCAAATAACAAAATATACCTTCTACTATATCCGAACTACGTTAAATTTGTATATGCTCAAATTCTTGCCGGGAACTTGTACCCCAAGATTCTCAAAAGTAGGAAACTTTAGACTTTACTACCATAGTGTACATCCTCTTTGGTTTGCTTTTAAGTATCTATTGCCATGGAAAATACTGTTGCACCATCATTTAAAACCGTTCTAGTCACAAACGACGTCCCTGTGATTGATCTGTCCAAAGAAATTAACAATGGTGGCATTGCAGGTCTCCTTGGCGAGATCGGCAAAGCATGCGAGAAGTGGGGAGTGTTTCTAAGTGATTAACCATGGAGTGCCGCTAGAACTCCATGCAAAATTTGAGTTAGTGGCAGTGGCGGAACCAGAATTTCAATCTAGGAGGTGTTAAAAATATATCAAAGTCAATAAATTTTTTTTATAAGTAAATAGCACACAAAAATAAAGTGTACTTTTCGATAATACACAAAAAACATACTAAATATTTTTCACCACTAAAAACTTTTACCATGCCTGAGGCATAGGAAAAGTCACCAGTCACAACCTACAATCATGATAATGAAGAAGGTGAATAACTTTTTCCACTGAAAAATGTTTGCGAGTGTGCTTTCTCACTGTGATTAGGTTGAGTAGGTTGAGTTCTGAAATGTTTAGAATTAATTTTTAAATTATAGAACCCTCATTATTCTTGCGAAATTAATCAAATTTAGAAACACTTTTAAGGACATAATTGTCAAAATGAAGTCTTAATAGATTGGTATATTGATTAGGTAGAGTTTTAGAATATTTAAAATTAGTTTTTAAATTAATTTTTTCTTCTAAATTGAAAGTATTATTTTAATTTTTTGCTTGTATGAGTTTTTTTTTTTCATATAAGAGAGTAGTTTCGAAGATACAATAGTTAGTATTAAGTCATTAATATAATAATAAGGTTGAGTTTTAGAATGATCAGAATTAGTTTTTAAATTTGAAGGACATAATTGTAAAAAAGAAGTCTTAATAAATTAGTATCTTGATTAGGTAGAATTGTAGAATGATTAGAATTAAATATGAAAAACTGATCGTTAGGTAAACATGAAGAAGTGGGAGCAAGGGTTTCTTACTATTTGGACAAAGTAAAGCAGAGACAAATTCTTCGTCGCAACATGTATGATCTGGAATAACGCTTCCCGGAATCTCGTCAGCTTAAGGGCTACAGATCTGCTTATTTCATTATGCTTGGGGGCATTTTCCTTTAATCTTTAATCATCGTTGATCATTTATATTTATGTATCTCCTAAAAAATTATATTTCATCATTTACTCAATTTTATGAGGTTCTTTCGTTAAACATATTATGCAGCCAAAAAAACTGTCAAACATTATTTCAGAGTTTGGGCATCGAAACTTACGTCTCTTTCCCTATTCCCATGATTAATTTTAACCCAAAAGCTTATGAATAGTAAGAGCCCGCCCAGTATAAAAAGCAAACACACCCATCATTTAATGTCGATAAATCTTAACATCCGCCGTCTAATCACATTAAACGTGGAAGAGTTGATAACCAAAACGTTGAGAACCTCAATTAGAATTTTGAGAAGACTGGTATACGGCAGCAAGTACTGTACAAGACATAAGGTAGTGGACGGGTTTGGCTATGATATGTGTTAAAGTTTGATGTCAGAACAATACCCATGCACACCAAGTGCTCGTCAAGTCTAATAAGCAAACATATCAGTATGTCGATGCGGGAAGCCTTAACATTAAAAATATTCCGAAAAGGCATCGTATGTCTAGACTTTAGTTTCCAGAGTAGGTTGCATTCGCTTTTCTCCTTTCCTTTCTGTGAATTCTTAAGCACCTTCTCATAGAATAAACTGCAAAATTTTGACGACAGGTAAACAAGAATAACAGTTAACGGGTTGTTAAAAGATGTCCGCCCAAACGACTATGAATTTGGAATGCTTAGGACTTTGAAACGAAAATTGCACGTGGTTGGCCACTCATATGACATGCTATACAATGATGTCACACCTCATAATCTCCCATACCACATCTTATAAAGAGGGCTCGCGTCCACACTCTCTGACTACGGCTATTACCTAAAATTACAACGTCAATCTAGCATTTGTTGCAGGTTTCCATCGCTTCATGCAAGAAATGGCATCCGCTGTTCCACTGGTAAAAAGAAAGGCAAACCCTCGAGTGTAATGCTTGTTTAGCCTTCAAATGAGATTATGAGATAGTTGCTTTTTGATTTTTATCGATATCCAGGTTTTGGTTCCTGTAGCAAATGGAACGGAGCCTATGGAGGCAGTTATAACCATCGACATACTGCGGAGAGCTGGAGCAGTTGTTACCGTGGCATCCGTCGAGAAACAACTTTGTGTCAATATGCACAATGGATTGGACATTGTAGCTGATTCTCTAATTTCTGATTGCGCTAATACCATCTTTGATCTGATTGCTTTACTGGTCGGACTCTCTCCCTCTTTCTCTCAATTCTATAGGCAGTAATCTCGCTCTAGGTTTATATTTTTCTGGTGATGGGCCTTTGTGATATGCTTATAAGACTTCATTTCTCATGATAATATAGATTCCTGTTCACGCCAGGCACCTCTACGTAAACTTTCCCGCTATAAAAGTCCCTCGTGATAAGTACCCTAAAATTCGTTCTATGAAGATGATTATGAGGATACGATTACAGAAACCTCAACTCTACTTCTTAGAGGATCACTACGGTCTGAACGGCTAGCCAATTGCAGCGCACATATATCTGAACTAGAACAAGTAGAAAGAAAAACATTGAGATGAGAATGTGGACCTGTAACACACAAAGCATGAACTGAGAGCAGTATTAGAACCCAACCCACAGGACCAATTGCTTGAGATTTTCCTTAGTCATTTAGTTTCAGACCACTTTGAGAAAGAGTAAGCCCTGACTCTGTCACTCCCAAAAACAAGGAAGCAGTGCATCTATCCGTGTTTGTCTGATATCATCCCCATCGGTTATTGAATGAAGTAACGTATTTCGTCAAACACATTGCTGATTCCATGCTGCAGGGAGGATTGCCCGGGGGTGCAGCCACTCTTAGAGATTGTGCAACTTTAGAAAGCATGGTAAAAAAGCAGGATGCAGAAGGACGGCTCTATGCTGAAATATGTGCTGCTCCGGCCCTTGCCCTCGGGTCTTGGGGACTGCTCAAGGACAAGAAGGTAATGACCATCCACTTGGTTCGTCAAATTCATAGGTTTGATGAGAAATTGGGGTTTTGCCAGGCAACTTGCTACCCATATTTCACGGACCAGTTGTGTGCGGCAACCGCAGATGAATCAAGAGTTGTTAGGGATGGAAATGTTGTGACAAGCCGAGGACCTGGTACGACTATGGAGTTCTCCATGGCACTAGTTGAACAATTGTTCGGAAAAGAGAAGGCTATTGAACTCTCCAAATCATTGGTATGTGTGTGTATTACGTTTTTTTGCTTCATCTTGAAATTTTAACATTCGATTGATACCATTTATTTTGCAAATGAATGATCAAAGAGATCTTCAGATGATCATTGATTACATTACTCCAGGCTGATGGATCCTTAGCCTTCACCATAGTATTAGGAAGGCATATATGTGACGTTAATCACGGTAACAATATTGTTTGACCCATTCTTTAATAATTGTTTGCGAAAGCGAATATTCGAGTCTTCAATGGTGTACGTTGAGCAATTGTTCCGGAAGACGAAGCTGTTGAAGTCTCCATGGCTGCGGGCGGTATATGCAATTAAATGTTTTTGACATATTCACTTAATATCATTTACCTTACAACTGAATCATCAAGGGCGGACCTAGATTTCTGGAATAGCTCGTCTCTTAACTGCGTCACACTACTGTAATACAGGTATCACGAATATGAGTATATCATTGACAAACTAAATGCTAACGCCATGCAGATAATGAATCCTTTTTATATACACATCATTCAACTGGAAGGAGTAATAAAATTATCAACCTCCATAATTGAATCTTATTCAGTCAATAAGTAATTAAATATTCAACCAACATGTTATAATTTCTTCTAAGACCTAAATATGTATATAATCAGCTCATGAACAAACACATTTTTTATCCCATGTTGAAACCAAATGATTTTCAAGCCAAGAAAATACCATTTGACTAGCATCACCATCGATAGGCGCGCGACTGCCTCAGTCTCAAAGGATTTGAGTATCATATTATAGCCTGCTTGCCCTGAGGTTTATTAGTTGTTGTCAATATCTTTATGGTCCTTTTATCATCAAATCGTTTATGTTTCCAATGGTTTTTAGGCCTTGCCTTCCAATCACGAGGATGAGTTTTCAATAGCTGAAATAAATCCGATCAATTGGACATCGGACACTTGTCCTAAGGTGAGCTTTTACTTCTTAGGTCTTTTGTGTTTCCTGTAACAATGCACGTACTTAACAGTGCAGGTAATGTAAGAAAGGCAGTAGAAAACAAAGCACAAAAAATTAACTTCACTCACCAATGGCACGTTTCCAAAGGTTTTTCATCGATGCCCACACTAGAAGCTATATATGGACACTATTCTTTTAAGACCGATTCATAGGCAGTGCAAATAGGTCCTTTTCCTTTGTTTGCATCGCTTCGTAGGTAAGTTCTTCAATTTCTTCTTAGAAGCTAATAGAATTATGACTCAACAACTTATCATCTCTATGAACCTAAAACCATTTAATCCTATTTTCTATTAGATAACCTGTTATTGATCTACTTTCCATCTAGATCCTTGTGCCATTAGCTAATGGGATAGAAGCAATGGAAGCTATAATGATGATTGACGTTCTTCGGTGGGCAGAAGCAGAGACATTTGTGGTATCCATCGAAGATACACTTGAAGTTAAGTCTTCTCAAAATGTGATACTAGTGGCAGACATGCTCCTTGATGATGCTCTTAAGCATTCATATGACCTAATTGTCTTGCCAGTAAGCCGTGTTTTTCGTTCAAAGCAGTTATCCTTTTCCAACATTGCATATCTAGCTTTACTTTATCTTGACAATGCTACAACCACAAAACAAAACACTCTGCACATGCACAGGGTGGAGTTTCTTCTTCCCAGCCTTTTGCAGACTCCAGAACGCTGACAAACTGGGTAAAGAGTCAGATAGTGTCAGAGAGACCTCATGGCGGAACGTTTATGACCCAGGCTCTACTTATGAGACCTCATGGTTTAATCAAGGTACCAACTTATCTTGCCATCAATCCCCTCTCTTTCCCTTGGTAACAACTGACGTGGTTCAACTTCTTTGGAACTTGTTTTAGTTCTTAAGAAGCAAAGTTACTTGTAAATTCTTTTTGAGATTATGCCAAGAATCTCAAAGAGTACATACATCTAGCCAGAAATGAAAGGAACTAAAATCTACATGTGCTCTCTCGAACATCCAGGATAAGAATGCCACCACCTTTTCAAAAACATGCAACGCATTCTTGGATCCTGGGGAGCTTGCAAACAGGGTTTTGATTGATGGTTGCCTCATCACCGGTACCGGGCTAGGAACTTCCTTAGAGTTCTCATTGGCAATTGTGAGGAAGCTGCTCGGACCAAAGAAAGTACTTGAGCTTGCAGAGGCATTGTTCTTTCTACGTCCATTGGGTTTTCATGAATTCGTGTGATGTATGTAGCCATAAAACTATATTATTATATAGTGCAAGGGTCATGCTACTGTGTTGTGTAATGTTCTGAATTTATTTTGTTTGCCGTTTACAATAATCCAAAATGTTCTGTAATAGTCTATTTACTACAATGAACTTTTCAATTTACATAGATCAGCACTTAAAGTATGTACTAGATGTCGCTAACAATCTGTCTATCTTAAAAGTATCATGTGTTTAGACATGTTTCTAAACATATTTATCCCTAAAATACCCTCGGAAATATACCATATTACCATTACCTGCCTGTTTTAAAAACCACAAAGCAACTCTTACCCGCTCACCCAACCTCAAAACGGCGCCAAAGTCTAAAAAAAGGGTGTTTCTCTTTCACCAACGTGATCTCCTAGCGCACATACACTATGGCGTTGCCCAACAAGGCCATCCGAAGAACAATCCTCATAAAAGAGAGTACCAGTTTGTTAAGCGGCAAGTCTGGTATCAAACAATTCCTGCATCTGTACTCAAAAGTTCTTCCCACAAGACTTCATCCAATATTTCATATGCAGGTCAGTTTATGCATTAATAGAATCACATTTCATTACTCAATTACCGGAATCACACTTCATTACTCGATTCTTCTGTGTTATATGTTCTCTTCTTCCATGTCGTTTATCAATGACGCATTCCATCACTCTACGCACATGAGATTGCATTCTTCACCACCACCGCCAGACCCACGATCAGCACGTACAGCATATGGTCATAATGTATATGTACGCATATGTGTGACGTACGTCAAATCCACTAATTTCAATTGTAAGAGCAGACATTTTGGTTTGGGTTAGCATCTCCAGTTTTCTCCTTATGTGTCTCCTACATGTCTGTGCTCCATTGGTTTCTTAATAAAAAGAGCTTCATGTTGTCTTCCCCTTTTATAGTTGCACACATGGTGTTTGAAGATATGCATTAGCACACTATGTTACTTTGCACCTTCTAAGCACCTTCTAAGCACGTCAAACGTGTTTCCATTTTGTTCCAAATTGCCATATTGTCTTACCCAATCATAGACAAATAACATGGCATAGAAACAAAATGTATAGACAAACTACAGATCTGCTATTGAGAAGCATAAGTTGCAGAATTCAAGACAGGGTCCTCAGTGCTACAATACCAGCAACTTCCAAGCTTAAATGATTAAGAAAGAAGAGGTCTTGCCTCAGCAATCATGTTATAGTAATAACCAGTAAATGTGAGAAAATATTAGATATCACAGGTCATAAATTTGTGGCAGTGGCTGTTAAGATTGTAAATTAACAAGTTATTATCTTGAAAAATGATAAGAAAGCAACAATAACCTGATAGTGTGGAATATTTTGTTAACTATATATGAATCAGAAAAGATAAATCCATTTGAGATTCCTATCATTTTCCTTCCCTACTATGTGGTTCTACAAAGCCTTAGTGTAACAGCAAGGTTTTGTTAGGTCTTTCCCTCTACATGTTTTTTCTTTTTGTTCTATACCTTAATTTATTTCTTTGTCATCTTTTCCCTCTTATCTTGTTACCACCTAAAGCATGTCCATTCAACTCTCTACGCCTAACAACTTAGTCCTTAAACTTATCCTCTCTCTTTGTTAGATGGATGTTTTGCAGAACAAAAAAGTCCTTTTGGTATCTATCTTTTACACCTGTAGTTAACAATTATGTCTGTGAAATCTATTAATCTAAGCAATATAGACAAAAAAAAAGTTGCATTGCCTTTAAGTTTCTACTCTCAATTTCTCCTTCGTTTCCACACATGTTTTATCCTTCATAATGTTTTTAATTAGCATGAGATATAAGACACCAAAGCTATTGGCATATGAAAAGTAGAAGTGGAAAAAAAATATAATATGCATGATAGTCAACTATCTATTTGAAAAAAGAAGAAGCAGTTAATAGCAGCAACAAGTCCTGAAAAAAAAATAAAGCGTAATGTTACTTAATTTGGATGAGATATAAGACACCAAAACTACTGGACTATGTAAAGTAGAAGTGAAAAAAAAAGATATGATATACATGATAGTCAGCTATGGTATTTGAAAAAAAGAAGAAGAAGCTAATAAAAGCAACAACTCCTGAAAAACAAAATCAAGAGTAATGTGCATAGAGGAGAAGATTATAAATAAAAAAAAGTGTTTCCATGAGTATGTCTTGTGTCGCATGACATGTTTGATAGAAACACCAGCAAACAATAATGTTTTATAGAGTTATACGCATTAAGGAGGGCTGATATGCAAAATACCAACTCTTATCCCTATAAGGGCAAACTGTGGGTGAATTTACCCATAAATACCCTTACCAAAAGACCATCGTATTTGCTGAATACTATGGTGTAGAATTAACATTACATGGATTTTTAAACTAATTATATTCAAGTTTGACGATTGACTAAGAAAAAGGCAATTGATTGCAGATTCACCATGCTTAACAGAATGTCGCGATGGCGCTGCAGGTACAACAAACCAAATTTTTTGCTATTCGCAAATGCTTTGTGATACTAAACTTTGATGCTTAGTTGCGCGGGCGGGGCGGGGGAGCGTAGGTGCCTAGGAGAACTTAAGGTTGGGAGCGCCTCGAATAAATAAGTGTATAAATATTATTTAAATTATTAAAACTCAAAAGGAAAGAAAACAAACTAATTGTAGAAATGACAAACTAGAAGTGCAAGACTGCATCAAATCATTAAAAGGTAACAGTAAATAGAATAATAGATTAAAAAGTAAAAACATAGCTCCATAACATAGCCTTACTCCTACAAACAAAAGGGTACTGCAACTGCAGCTGCATATTCCATAACATGCTTTTACATACAAAAGACTTAAGTTATTTCAAAGTTCAAACAAAATGCTGGAAGCTGGATTGCTGGACTGCTGGAGTTTTGCACTTCTGAGTTCTACCACTTTTTCTTTCATATGTTATATTTAACATATGAACCAAAAACTAGAGAATAATGGAGAAAGAAAAACACTAACAGCCCTGTTATTTTAGTTTCCTTTTAGTGCTTACAAGGCATAGACGCCTCTGAACTTCTTGATCTTGAGCTGGTGGAGTGGATGAATGAGGAGTTGAGGTGGTTGATGTTGGAGTTACGGCTGTTGAGCTTGGGGTTGATGAACGACCAGGAGTCATTGGGTTTGTGGTGGAAATATCATCATCATTTCCTTCATCAATATCATCATCATTCTCATAAGCTTCTACTGCCTCCAAGGATGCTCCAGATTGTTCAATGTTTGTAATTTCTTGATTTGCATCGCAATTCTTGTAGTTTGACTCATAATCCTCCTTAAATCTTGTTAATAGCCTCCCATTATAGTGCACAAATACCAACTTCTCAGCCCTAGTAGCACCCAGCCTGTTCCTTTACACATTGTGAATATAGGAGTATGTACTCCAACACCTTTCAGCACAAGTATTGACACTTTGAGATAAAACCTTTAGAGATAAACAATGCATTTTAGGTGCTCCGCCACCATACATGTCCCACCACGCCACAACTTCCATTGTTGCTCTATCGGCAACGGCTTGAGGTTGAGAAAAAACACCTCTACAACTTACAAAATCAGATATTTGCTGCCTTACCAAAGCAGATTCTGTTGGATCAGTAATCAATCTGTCAAGTGCTTGAAAGTACCCTTTATGAACCTCAATGTCAAAGTGAGGTTTTTTCCTTTTTTTCGCCCCGTAAAGCAGGCTTAGAAAGCCAAGAAGAAGTGTAGTACTTAGGGACCAAAATATAAGCAAGACAATGCAATGGTAGATTCATTTTATCCCACCTTTCAACAACAAAATCATGAACTAGATCATATACCAAGAGATCATCAAGAAGTTCATCTTTAATTAGCCTTAGCATTGTATCCATCTGTTCATATACCTCTCCGATGATTGCTTTATCGGAATCGAAAAACCTTATCATCTTGTAGATAGGCTTGGTGAACTTAACTAATCTCTCATATTTCCTCTAGAAATCATCATCCATAATAGTCTGCTGAGTGTTATCATGCTCCTTCCTTACCCCACTTTTTCTCAAATTCTCCCATTGCTTACTTAAAACCATAGAAACTAGCCCAACTCTTACTGTTATAAGTCTAGTAAGAACAATGAAATGGTGGCCAAATCTAGTTTTTTTTTACTTTGAGAAGCTCTAAAGAATGGAATGTCTTGAACAAAGATTGGCAAGAACTGAGGTTGTTAATATATTTCAGAACTGATTTTGCTCTCTTATATGTCTCACTAACAAATGAAAGCCTTGAATCTGAGCATTTGACTATATCTTTCATCAGTAAGTTTAATGTATGAGGTAGGCATCTTGCCAAAATATCCAAGTGTATTTCTTCTCTATAATGCTGCCTGCAACCTTGCAATTGGCAGCATTATCAGTCACAACCTGAACTACTTTTTCAGGGCCAGTACTCTCTATTTCCTTCAACAATATCTTAGCAATATTTAAACCGTTTTTTTCAATTGATGAACAGTCATATGCACTCAAGAACATGGCTTTACCCTTTGAGGCAGCCATAACATTGATGAGTGATTGATTTTTGCAATTTGAAAATCCATCAGAGATCATTGACAACCCATAAATATCCCAAGCATCCATTAAAGGTTTAAGATTTTGCTTTACCTTATTGTATTCTCTATCTAATAGGGTTGTCCTAACCTTCCATAATTTGGAGACACATATCCTGCAGGTGCTAATCGAATGGCAAAAATCATATCATGCCAAAGTGGTGATCTCACAACATTAAAAGGTATTCCATTTCCATACATACACCTAGCAATCTGTTGACCAACATCTTCTTTATGGTTAATCCTAAACATCTTATCTATATCATTTCTAGGATGAGGAGGCACAATTGACTTACCCCCAGGAAGCTTGCGAGCCTTGGAATTACCCCCAAAAAGTTGATTTGTTGCCACTTCTTCTTGCACCAAAGCCTCTCTTTCAGACCTTGTGATTTTAGAACACATATTGATTCCTGTCTTCTTCTTCAACCCCACTGTGCCAGGTATTGTGCCAATCAAATGGTACCGAACTCTTGTGTAAGACCCAGAGTAGGGCTCTGATCTACAACCAAAATTGCAAACAAACTTGTTTGATCCTCCACCACCTTTAGCAGAAGATTCGGTAGAAATTTTGGTGACATACTTCCAAAGTGGGGTTGCACTTGGCTCCTCATTCTCATCCTAATCAATTATTAGCTCTTCGTATTCAGGGGTCTCCATGGTTACCTATTTGATTTTGTAGAAGGAAAATGGAGATGAAGAAGGGTAAGAAGTTTCAGAATGAAGGAGAGAAGTCAAGGAGAGAAGTGAGAACTTGCTTTTGTTGTTCTCTATTGTATCAAAGTGAATATGGTGTATTTGAGGGGAACAATTGTCTCTGTGACTCTGTCGTAGTTGTAGGCTTGTAGCTGTTGGATACTTGGATCACTGTACAGTCTACAGTGCACAAGCATGGGCAAAACTGAGAGGATTTTACTTTTGAGGGAAAGCTGATAAAGCATGGCTGGAGCCTGGCAAGTTGTATTTTTGACTTGTGAGGGAAAGCTGAGAAAACATGGCTGGAAGTTGTATTTGCAGGCTGAAATTGCTCTTTGTAGTTTGTAGACATGTGTACTATGCTATCAAATAAATCATTACAAGCATGGCATGGCTGGTTGTTGGAACTTGAAAACTTGTAATTGTAGATTTGAGGATATGGCTTAGATTTGAGTTTGGTTTCTTAGACTTTTTTGTTACACCTTTTTTTTTTCCTTGTCACCGGCGGCATTAAAATATTAAACCCATTACATTCTAGTTAGTGTACATGAATATTGTGATAATTTTTTTCAATTTCTCTTTATTATTTTAGAACTTAATTAAATATACCTGTAAAGCCGCTAGGCAAGAAAGTTTACAAATGACGCTCTTTGCATAATCATTTTTTTAAGAAAATGATTATGCGTGTATGTATCTAAGTTGTGCAATAATCGATTGTACTAGGAAGTGGGATTATGATTTAAACTGGTATGAAGAAGACTACTCTTGTATAAGTTGCATCAACATATGATTAGCCATATGCATATAACATAGATATACATATGTCTAGGTGTGTTTGTTACTTTGTTTACTTTAGACTTATCGAGAATAAGACTGTACATGAGTTTGATCCCAAATGAGTTTATAACCTATAGTTATATCATATATGCTTATTGAGTCAAGCTCGTAATGTGACGGTTACTCCATCTCGCGAATCGATGTCAAATAAGTGCTTAAAGAATGAACAAGATTAAAGATTTTTGCATTTAGAGCCAAATGGAGTATGAGTTTACTAAGCCTACTTTGATTCAAGCTCGTAAGACGACAATTACCTCATCTCACGATTCAATCTCTAACAAGTGCTTAAAGAATGAACAAGGTTAAAGATTTTTACATCTAGATCGAAAACAGAGTATGAGTTTACTAAGCCTACTATGATCCAAGCTCATAAGATGACAATTAGCTCATCTGAAGATCCGAGCCCCAAAGAGCGCTAAAAAGAATGAAATAGAGTCGTCTTGAATATTTTCACATGTATGGTGATACTCATAGTAGAATAATGCTTTGGCTAGGCTTGCTTCGTGAAGTGTAATTTTCTTTTTTTTTTTCCATTCACATGGTGCTACAATAGAGTTTTATGAAAGTTGTACTGTGTGATAAAAGTTTCCAAAGAAATATATCCCTACGTGCACTGTGCTATTGGTTAAAGACGCCCGAAGAAGGACTTTATAACTCGATCTTTGGCTCCAATGTGAATTATAAGTGGAGAAGACTTTGACTGATTTCAAAAGGTCATAAACTTTGCAATGTTTGAAAGCTTGACATGTCATAAGTCATAATAGCTGGAATAGAGAACTGCAAGAAAATGAGAGCGAGATGAGACCTTAAGTAACTTGTATAAGCTACATTAATAACTAAACATAAAGATCAAAACAATATTAATTGTTTGATTGCATAATCTAGTCACACACTCACACGTGTAGCAATTTCATTGAAGAGGAGAGAGTTTCACTAATTCCATGAATTTATCTAACATACTTATGCATTTCATATAAAGATCAAAACACATCGATTTGTAAATCTAATTATATATAGTCATATGTAGTAAAGCTGAGAGATTTTTGTCGGCTCATCGTCTACTTGAATATTTTCTTCTCCCACCACGTGGATTTAAAGTAATTTCTATTGATAATATATTTATATATATATATATATATTATCCGTTTCTCTTCCATAGTTTTCAAGTTTTGGGTTCCTAAAATCTCTCACTCTAATTTTTATGTCCCATTTTCTAGGTATTGTCCCATGTTTTTTTCCTCAAATTTTATATCAACAAACAAATTTAAATGTACCTAAATATCTCTATCTCATGTTGATTTTTAATTTATTACTTTACTATATTCTTGACTTCCATTACTTAATAACAATTGACTTAATTAGTTATTTACAATATTTTGTAACTTATATTTTAAATATTTTCATGTTAGTTATTAATTATGAAAGAATATATATGTATCACAATAGTGTGTCCATCATATTATCATGGTATATGGTAAAAGTTATATACCGACAAGGCATTTTTCATATTTCATGCAAGTCATTATCAAAAAACATGACTTAAGATAAAATACATTTCAAAAGAATAACAATCATAGCATGTATTAAAAAATTGAACTTAGTAATTGTACTAAGCTTACAACCAAATTTCAAATTTTAACTATAAAATTATTCAACACATTATGACATAATATTAACATTTTTATATTAAAATCTGTCATTTCCATGTCAATCTACATAAATTGTGTGATAAGCAAAGCGAAGTAAAAAATAATAAATTATTTTTGAACACGTCACTTCTTCCCGTGGAAATATGAGCACCACTAGCTTAATACTCAAGCACACTTGTCAAGAATCCATTTTTCCTAGGCTAAAACTCACGCCAAATGCACATGGGGGCTGAAAGTGAAATGTTGAATTCACATGGGCCAAAAATGAAAAGAACTACTTTCGTTTTCATCAAAGCGCGAGATGGCCTCAAAGATAATAGCTTTCACTTCCTGGAACCTCTCGTCCGAGAGAGAGACCTCAGCTAGAGGTCTCCAAGCATTTTCATCGGATGCCTCCTCATAGTCCTTCACTCCTTCCTCTTTAACACCATGTGCCCACTGATTTCCCAAACTGCTGGGTTCACTTGGGTGTCCAGGACATAGTTACATAAGGCTGGATTTTGGAGGGAGAAGAAGCGGAGCGCCAAAAGACGAACACCTATGCTCTTCTCCTTCTCTCGTCAGACTTGGAGGGGAAAAGGACACGGGGCCATTGGGAAGCGGGAGAGCAAAATCAATGCCCTTCTCCGTTCTCTCGTGGCTCGTCAGTTGAAGATTTGGAGGAAGAAGGGCTTAGAGGAACCGGGGAAGCTAGAGGAGACCAATGACCAATCTCCTTCTATGTTCTCTCTCGTCTTGAAGATAGGAATGGGATACTAGGTAACACTTTTTCATCTTGTCCATCCTTTTAGTTCTCAGATTTAGATTGATTGACTTGCGTCTCTTCCGGCCGACGGGATCGAGCTCCCATGTCCGATTGGGACGCATTCCCATGGAGTTCCTGTCATGGGATCGCAAAATCGCGGTTCTAAGAGAGAACCGTCGGCAGATATGGCATTTCCTGCAACTAAGCTTTGATGAATATTTATATATGAGTAAAATGAAGGATACAACAGAAATAAAAAGAATCCTTATTTTCAGAAAATACAGGTCCATGTTATGACAGATACCACGTCTTTTTGAAATATCCTTGTACTGTTTGTCAATTATGTTCCGAATTGCCATATTGTCTTATCCAGTGCTCCCAGAGGATTTGCTAATTAGTTTTGGTTATTAGGAATTGACATTAGAAAAAGCAGAATTAAGAATTATTAGGAAAATTACATGAGCTTAAAAACTGTGTTGCTTCCAATTATGCCTTAAGTGGAGAAAATACACGATATTTGCTAGTTATAATTGGTACATAGTATAGGCGTAGGTAAAAGAGGATTTAGAACCATTTCCAAACTGTCTTACCCAGTGCTTGCAAGGAATTTTCAGTCCTGGTTTTGCGGATTGATGTAAGAAGACGTCTTTACGTGTTTGACAGAATGCCTATTTTAGTGTGAATTCTTAGGCCAACGAATCGCCACTAAAGGGATGATGTGTAGTAGGGAATGGAACTATAGTAATGGCATGCCAGGAACTGTGTTAAGAGTCATTCGAATTGTATTAATATGTCAAAGGCACAAAACCCTTAGATGCGAGTGATATACGAAGATGGAGAGTTGCACTAAAAAGGTGGGGATTACGTCCACTATAAGCTCTCACTCTTAGGTGTGGTTACCTTGCCATTCATAGGCATTGAGGTTCTACATTGGTTGGATAACTAGATGCAAATTTACCACCAATTTGGAATCAGGTGACTTGCAATGCATGGATATTCATGCTTCAAATTATTTATGCCTGTTGTTGAGTATACTCCTAAAGCCGGCCGCGACTAGATAAGAAAATAAGGACAACCTCAGCATCACTGAGAACAAACAATTCATAAGCCTTCTTGAGCAAGCCATTTTTAGCGCTTGCAGAAGGTGACCTGGCAATTCATCGTGTTTTTGATCCTCTTGATCTTGTTGTTTCCCCTACCCAGTTTCCTTTGTGGAGAGGTCTTCCCAGAATGATCTTGAAATCCCATAACTGCAGCTGAAAATCAAGCCCAATTCCAAAAGCACATCAATAATATGGAATTTCATCACAAGTAACACTTTCAATTGCAGGGTTGAATTGAAGAAGAAGCAAAATAGAAGGCTAAATAGGGGAATCACACATCAAGTTTCAGAGACCCATTTGCCATTCATATTGATTTTCTCTTTAAGCTTTCATGTGACAAACTGGACAAAGATAGAGGAGAGAGAGGGGAAAAAGACTTCTGAAAGCGAATTTTAATGGGGTGAATGGAGCGTTGGACTTAATTGCACTCAAGTTGTAACTTCTTAATCCTTTTTTGGAAGAAGAACTTAGGATAGAACCTCCTTTTCGAAGTTGCAATGCCGTATAATTATCCAAGAACTGTAGCCCATATACATTGTTATCGCACATAGATATATTTGTGTTTAATTTCAAGTGGTTTCAGCATGTGATGAACTGATTGCAACCTTTTCAAGTATGCTTTAACTTGTCTAATAACACTTTTAATGTTCACTTTTTCATATATGTTGTATTCTATAAAAAAAAAACCTACAAACCTTGGTGTATCTCAATTTTGAGTACATGTTAAGCTTAAGAAACCGCCATGTGACATCTTACTTACAAGCCAATCTCTCTACCTTAAAAGTCTAATGTGTTTAAACATGTTTCTATGCATTTCATGAACAAATTATCCTCTGAAATACTCCATATTACCAGCTACCCTCATGTTTTCAAAACCAATCAACCTTGTGCCACCCGCTTGGGCCACCTCCAAGTGGCGCCACATAACTAAAAAAGGAAAACCGCTGCTTCTCTTACGCTAACCTCCCTCCTTCCTTACAGACACTCTTGTGTAGCCTCAAGAAGGGCACGTGAAGAACGAAGAACCATAGGTACAGAAGATCTACAAGGCTGCTAAAACGACAATCTCACATCAAATGGTTCCTGCTTTCTGGAATTCGTACTTCGAACGTCTTCCTACAAGACTCTATCTGCAGGTTATTTTTTGAATTAATAGAAGCTGCATTTGGTGACCCAATTAACAGAATCAATATATTCTCATGTTTGATTCTTCATCACATGCATATTCTTCCATGTCATGTTTATCTATGACGCATTCGATCAATCTATCTCACATGCTACTGCTTCATTTGCGACCATGGCCAGGACCTCAAGCACAGCCAATGATAACATATACGCACATGTGTAACGTACTTTAAATGCACTATTATTAGTTGTGCGCACAAACATTCTGGCTTTGGTTGCCATCACCAATTCTCTCATTTTTCTTTCCTCCACACCTTTCTCCATTAATCTTAAACAAAGAGCTTCATGCTATCATTCCCTTTACCATTGCATGCAAGGTGTTTGAAGATATGTATTAGCGTAAAACATTACTTTGTGCCTTCTAAGCACCTCACTCGTGTCTTTATTGGGTTCCAAATTGCCAAACTTTCTTACCCAGTACTCCCAGGGGATTTGCTAAGTACTTTTGATTCTTAGGATCGACGTAGTAAAAAGAAGATTCGAGAACCATGTGAAAAATTACAAGGGCTTAGGAAATGTTTTTTTCCCCATTATGCCTTGGGTGGACAAAAAACCGGGGTTTTGCTGATTTTTTTTGGTTCGGAGGATTGAATAGGAAAAAAGAGGATTTAGGTACCATTTTCAAGCTGTCTTATCCAGTGCTCAGGGAATTTTCTAATTAGTCTTGGTTCTGAGGATTAATGTAAGAAGATTCCTTAGGTGTTTGGCAAAATATCTAATTGGTGTGAATTTCTCTGGCCAAGAAAACGCCAATAAAGTCGTGATGTTTAATATGGAATGGTGAAGATAGTAATGGCATACCAAAAGCTGTGTTAAGAGTGGATTCGAATCGCATTAATATCGTCAAAGGCATGGCGACTACAAATGGGACCATAAACAAACGCCTGCTCCTCTTACGCCAATCGATCTCACTTCTCATAGACAACCTGTTCTCATCACAGACATTTGAAAAACCATCCCCACATAAGAAATACCAGGCTCTGAAACAGCAATCGCAGGTCGACCTCCAGGTCATCTTCAGACTGGTACTTCAAGAATTCATCTGCAGCCCAAATCTTTTATGAACACCACTAGAAGAAATACCAAACTGTTAAATGGTGAATCGGAGGTCAAACTACAAGTCACCTGCAGATTGGTATTCCACAATCCATCTGCATCTACAGGTCAGTCTTTGATTTAACAGAATTGTATTTGGTTCGCTACTGATTCTTCGAGACATGTATTCGGTTCTCTGATGTTTATCTATGACGTTTCGGATCAATCTACTGTACATGATATTGCTTCCTCTTCAATCACCGCCATTTCCACAGATACAACATATGATCATGATTCACATATACGCACATGTACGTACTTTAAATCTATGATTTTGATTTATGCGCATAGACATTCTGGTTGGTGTTTTCATTTGCATTATGTATCTAATGGTGGGATTTCAAGGGCTATATCTTAGAGCTACTGCAGAATGTCATCTTCCAGCATATGGTAGAGATACCCGGTTTTAATCTTCAGCAATAAGAGCCAAAAAGGGTATAGGCCATGGGCTTCCACCACTTTTACAATATATAGTGGGATTAGCTTTGCTGTAGACTGTGGCCGTGTGCCTGTGATTGAAAAGAGTCGTGGGTGACTAATAAGGAGTACTTGACTTATATGAAATGTGGGAGCAACATTTTTAGAAGATAGCGGCACCACATGCAATCTGCATGGGAACATTGTTGGAGATTCTTAGAGGAATTAGAGTTTAGTACAAGTTAACATATCACTAAAACTACATTAACAGGCTGGGTAGTAGGTTGGTAAGAGAGAATTAAGTTGAAAAGTAGGTGATCTTAGAAAGTACAGGTGGTTTCCATAATTAATTGCATCCAAGTTGGTCTTTGGTAATTTGATTGAAAGAATACATCCCTTAAATTCTACATGTAACTATGTGATTTCTCCATGCTTGCTCAGCACATTGTGCTGCTTAAAGTCGTATGCATACAGAGTATTCAAAAATGCGAGAAGAAATCAGCACTGATAGCATGTGAAAGTGCAGTATACATAGGCCGCATTGACCCCTCAAATCGAGGAATTAACTCATGGATTGGGAACCCTTTGGTTTTAAGTAAATAAGTTCCATTAGATGAGCATCAGGCTTTGATAGGGAAAGTTTATTGAAGTGGCAAAGTTAAAGTGCTAAGACATCAATCCCATATCTTTAAGGTGTTGTTAAACTCGATCTATTGCACACGTCATAGCATTTTTTATGTAAAAGAAGCAAACAACTTTGGAGAATACAGCAGATTATGATATGGCAGGACATGAGAAGTTATTGTGTCACTTTGAGGATACGAAAAGTGAATGTGTCCATTGAAGATAGTGGACATTATAGAAAGAGAGAGGAATTGTACAAGAAAAGTTTATCGTTCCTACAGTATTTTTGTAATCCATAATAGAAATATGGTTTGACCATCACAAAAAAATGAGGTAAATTCTAATATAAGAAAGCACAGATATGGTTGTTAGGTTAACAGTTGCTCTAAAAGCAACCATAGTTCTACGCGCTTAAGTAAAGACATAAATAACCTGCATTGCCATTTATCGAAAAATCCCATTATTGGCTCATTCGGAGGAGTGGGGCTACAGCCCTTTTAAGTAAGAGCCTGCTTTGCTGATAAATTAAAACCGCCAAATGACTCATATAATAAATGATTACTTTTAAAAATTCCAGTTTATATTTTGCATTAAAAATGCGTACATATTGTTGGAAAATTGTAGCTTTACATAGTCCTAGAAGATTAGAAATTCACAGTTGAATGTGCAAATTGATTGCTTATATTTCTTTAAATTAGAAGCATACAATATTGTTGCTTATATTCGCTTAAATTAGAAGGATGAAATATTGTTGCAACCGATTGGTTTAAACTTTAAGGCATATTTTCAATAACCCTGCTTTATTGCAGCTCAACATCACACTTTTCCGAGATTTAACATTTTCTAAATTACATCATCTTCTCTCCTCAGCAGTATTCAGTCTACGAAAAAATACCAAGTCAAGCCATTAATTTCGCACCAAATGCATGTGTATTAGGAGTAGCATTTCCAAACTTACTCCAACCACTGAATTAGAGATTCATGCAGGTTTCAGTTCTAGCACTATATATAGGGCCCTAAACCAATAAGATATCTTTCAACAATTAATGAAGCTTTCAGCAATTGGTAGCCGCAGCCTCTTGTGCGAGAAGACAGGAAAGATCTTCAGAAATTTATGGATACACCTCAAATTTCCTTCATTAATATTATGTGCGAGTGTTCTTGGTGAATTATTTTTTGTTCATAACAGAAATGCACTGCGGTTATTCATGAGGTGATATCATTACATTTTAGGGAGAAGTAGGAAGAAATACTAGGAACTTATTCTAGGATATGTGTTTGGATCTTGGAGAATGGACGAAAAGGATTGATGCAGCCAACCCCAACTAGCTTGGGACAAAAAGCTCAGATGATGATTATGATGACTCTCGAATTAATGGTTTGAAGCTTATGTCGGCTGAGCTAACTTAGACAGGTAGGTATTCCTTCATGATAAGGGAATATTGGTAGGTCTTCCTTCATAGAAACATATTTGATGTAACTTGGAAAAACTTACAGGGATAGGTATCCTCCTATCATGAAAAGCAACATCTGATGCAAGGAACGCATCACCAATGCAAGCCCCTTTTGCCTGTCCAAAAATGTTATGTTAAGAAAATCAAAAAATATTGTGCATGAATGCTTGGTCATGATTCGGCGGACAAGTGCATCGTTCTTTTTTTCTCTTTTCTTCTTGGTAACTAAAGAAGTGCATAGTCGTAGCAAGAGTATTCACGAGTACACCTTCTTTCCTTTTACTTGGGGAAGAGTTTGCAATTCGTGACTAAAAAAAGGTAGAACCTATAGCTTTCAGGCATGGAAACATACCAAATAACAGTTACTGACAAAAAATTGAACACAAACACTATACTTTGAAGCCTCCAGCAGTGCCAGCATTTATGATCAAGTCTGGTTGTAATGCTTGAATTGAAGCATATGTTACAAGAGATGCAGAAACTGTGCCTACACTGTTAACCCCTGAAAAAGAAATGATCCAAGGACCCAGGACCAGATGTTAACAATCACATAAAACAGGCTGTGCACTGCTGCTATACCGATTAATTTTCAAAGTATACCGAGCAACAAATGTGCGTAATTTACGTCCCGAAAAAAAAAATTGGCATGCTTTCGTTCTTCAAATGAGAAAAAAATGGAGAGCCAACATTCATGACGAGAAATCAACTCAGTACTGGCCATTAGTTTCAGAGAGACCCACTCCCTCTATGTTATCAAGTACCAGCTTCTCCACTTCCTCCCAATATATGTAAAAGGATGAGAACATAATACAATCTATAGTTGTTCATTGTATAAGAAACGTGGATGGTCATCGGGGCAATTACTCGCATAGGAAGTTCTGGACCAAATTACCACCATCAAAATCTTTGATCAAAATGGAAGGTCTTAGCTTCAGAGTCCATCTGATTATTGTTGACGTGTCCCATGCTGTCTGAAATATTGCCGCCTAGGAGGAGATAAAACTTGCTCTGTTCTACCTTATGGTCACAAACATCAACTACTTAATCATCACTTCACAGATCCGCGACATACATATGAGTTAGCGTGTAAATATGAAAATGTCCTAGAAATTCAAAAGGTTGTCTTTCAAGCTGTAGTAAATGTTAGCGAAGCTTCAGATATCAGGCCATCAGACCAAGCTTTCCGTAAGTATCATGAAAATCGGAGTAGATGATAGGTAGGTAAATAACTTGTCATCCAACTGGATGATAGTTGGTGAAGTTAGCAGGAAGACACCTTTTTTGTTAGCCGACTTTAAGAACATAACTTTGCCGATAAGTGCTGGATCATTTTACTAAGATTTAAACAGTTAAGTAAGCTACTTATGAGCTGGAACGACTATCATGGCAAAACAAAACTACTTTCCAATCCTTAAACCACACAAGACTTCTTTGGTTCTTCATGAAATACTAGAAGCGAGCCAAAGTTCAGTAAATAGCCAAGTATTTAAGCCAAGTGCAGTTCCAAGTTATGTCATACTTGCACTTGCAAACTGTAGAGAGAGAATTCCTTCGAACTGAATCAACTGGATCATTGCAAACTAAAATGACTCAAGGTAATGAATTACAAGTGCATTTTGCTCATATTCTTCCATTTCAAAAGTGGTTGGAGGAAAAGGCTCTTTTAGCTCTTTCTAGTCTTACTTGAACCCAGTACAAGAACCGTACTCGTTAGTAATTTCAGTGATGTGGACTTGACTTTTTTTTCAATATCGTTTGAATTGAATGTTAGAAAGTGGAGAGCAAACTTGACTTACATTTTCAATGAGTAGAGTACATGGGTATTTATAGGCCTCTCCAAAATGAACCTAGCCTAGTACATGCATCACAACTTTAATTGCATACTTCCCCTCTTCCTAAGTACATGAATACAATCATCAAAGTCATTCATGTATGGAACACTCTTAGACTAATCTAGACACTCTAATTAATTATGGACTTATATAGATTATTCATGAATCTAGTTTATGCATTCAACATCCCCCCTTAAACTTGATTCATCACGCCAAGAGACATCCGCAGCTTATGGAAAACATCAATCTTCAAAGGCTTGGTGAAGATATCCGCGACTTGGTCTTGAGACTTCACGTACTCAAGTTCAACTTCCTTCTTCGAGACACACTCTAATAAAATGATATTTGGTGTCAATATGCTTACTCCTTTCATGAAACACCGGGTTCTTTGCCAATTCAAGTGCGGACTTGTTATCAACAAGAATCTTCGTAGGACAATCTTGTGTTTGGTGAAGTTCCATCAACAAACTCCTAAGCCAAATTGCATGACAAACACAAGAAGTAGCTGCGACATATTCGGCTTCACAAGTAGACAGAGTCACAATTGGTTGTTTTTTGGAATTCCATGTTAATGCAGAATTTCCCATCTAGAAACAAACCCTGTAGTACTTTTCCGATCATCTTTATCACCAGCCCAATCACTATCACAATAGCCGACAAGCTTGAAGTCTTGAGAAGATGAGTACATAATACCATAGTCAAGTGTACCTTTGATATACAGAAGTATTCTCTTAGCCACCTTCAATTGAGAAGTGGCAGGGGCTTCCATGTAACGACTCATGAGTCCAACACCAAAAAGAATATCCGGCCTTGTGCAAGTTAAATATCTTAAGCTTCCAACAAGACTCTTGAAAAATGTGAGATGGATTTTGTCTCCTTCTCCATGTTTGGATACTTTGACTCCACATTCCACGGAGGTCTTAACTGGTTTACAATACACCATCTCATATCTCTTGAGGATTTCTTTAGCATATGCTTCTTGAGAGATAAATATGCCATCCTCCCTTTGCCTCACTTCAATGCCAAGATAATAGGACATTAAGCCAATGTCCGTCATCTCAAATTCTCTAGCCATTTCTTCCTTGAATTCTTCAAACATTTTCGGATTATTTCCTGTCACTATTAAGTCATCCATATACAAACAGACGAAGAAGATATCACCACTTTTGTGAATCTTCACATAAAGTGCGTGTTCATGTGGACACTTGGTGAAATTCTTTGCTTGAAAATATTCATCAATTCTAGTATTCCAAAAAAAAAAATTATAAATACCCATGTACTCTACTCATTGGAAATGTAAGTCAAGTTGCTCTCCACTTTCTAACAAACTGGTATCAGAGCTCTTTTGTTTGGAGACAATTGAGCTTGGAGAGAAGATGTCAAATGGAACTCCATTCCAAGTTCCACCACTCACCAAAGAAAATTATGAGACTTGGTGTATCCGCATGAAGGCTTTGCTTGGAGCCTATGATTTTTGGGAACCCGTGGCGAATGAAGTTGGAGAAGGAGATGTAGCCGCCATGAAGAAAGATCAAAAGGTGCTCACTCTCATCTATCAAAGTCTAGATGACAAGATGTTCGAGAAAGTTGCAAATGCAACCACCTCCAAACAAGCTTGGGATACTCTCCAAGCTTCGTTCAAAGGAGTAGAGAAAGTGAAAAAGGTTCGTCTCCAAACATTAAGGGGAGAATTTGAATCACTCCACATGAAAGAATCCGAATCCATTTCGGATTATATTTCACAAGTCTTGGCCACCGTCAATCAATTGAAGAGATATGGAGATGACTTGAAAGACGATCGGGTCGTTGGAAAAATTTTGCGATCTTTAGATCCAAAATTTAATTATGTAGTAGTTGCCATTGAAGAGTCCAAGGATTTGGACACCATGACCATTGAAGAGCTTACCGGATCCTTGCAAGCCCATGAAGAACGGCTAAAGCCAAAGCAAGAATCGGTGGAGCAAGCTTTGCAAGCAAAGCTTTCTGTGAAGGAAAAAGAGGAAAGGCGTGGCACGTCCCAAAGAGGCCGAGGAAGAGGACGTGGGAGAGGTCGTGGTATAGGCGGAAGAGGTAGCTACCAACAATCAAACAAAGATGAGAAAAGCCAAGACTACAACCAAGGAAGAGGTCGTGGACGAAGTAGAGGCAAGAATGGGCAGACAAATCAAGGAAGGTATAACAAATCAAAAGGTGAATGCTTTACTTGCCATGAATATGGTCATTATTCTTGGGAATGTAAAAATAATGTGGAGGAGAAAACAAACTTTGTGGAGAGCAAGAACGAAGATGGCGATCCCACTTTGCTTCTCGCATGCAAAGGTGACGATAATGAAGAGAAGAATCTTTGGTATCTTGATTCCGGTGCAAGCAGTCACATTTGTGGAAAGAAGAATCTATTCATGGAGCTTGATGAATCCTTTGGAGGCAATATCACTTTTGGAGATTCTTCTCAAGTTCAAGTTAAAGGGAAAGGTACAATCTTAATCCACTTGAAAGATGGAGGCCATCAATTTATTTCTAATGTTTTCTATGTGCCGGATATGAAAAGCAATATTTTAAGTTTGGGACAGCTTTTGGAGAAAAATTATGATATTCATTTGAAAGATAAGAGTTTAATTATGAAAGATGGAAATGGAAAATTGTTGGCTAAGGTGCCAATGACAAAAAATATAATGTTTATGTTGAACATTCAAAGTAATGTCCCGAGGTGTTTGAAAACTTGCATCAAAGATTCTTCTTGGCTTTGGCACATGAGACTTGGACACTTGAACTTTGATGGCCTTCAAGTAATGAGCAAGAAAAGCATGGTGAAAGGTTTGCCTTCCATCAACCACCCGAACCAGCTTTGTGAGGGGTGTCTTTTTGGCAAACAAGCAAGAAAGAGCTTCCCTAAGGAGTCTATGACAAGAGCCAAGTGCCCTTTGGAGTTGATTCATTCGGATGTTTGTGGACCTATTAAGCCGTCTTCGCTTGGTAAGAATAACTACTTTCTTTTATTTATTGATGATTACTCTCGAAAGACGTGGGTCTACTTTTTAAAGGAGAAATCAAATGTGTTTGAAACCTTCAAAAAATTCAAGAATTTGGTAGAAAAACAAAGTGGCTACCAAATCAAAGCTCTTCATTCCGATAGAGGTGGAGAATTCACTTCAAATGAATTCAAGGCATTTTGTGAGAAGAATGGAATTCATCAACCTTTGACGGTTCCACGATCACCACAACAAAACGGGGTGGCGGAGAGGAAGAACCGGACGATTCTCAACATGGCAAGGAGCATGTTGAAAAGCAAAAACATGCCGAAAGAAGTTTGGGCCGAAGCCGTTGCTTGTGCAGTGTATTTGTCCAACCGATGTCACACTAAAAGTGTTCAAGGAAAAACGCCTCAAGAAGCATGGAGCGGTTTCAAGCCAAGTGTCTCTCACTTGCGAATCTTTGGAAGCATAGCCTATGCACATGTGTCCAATGAAAAAAGGTCTAAACTTGACTTACATTTCCAATGAGTAGAGTACATGGATATTTATAGGCCTCTCCAAAATGAACCTAGCCTAGTACATGCATCACAACTTTAATTGCATACTTCCCCTCTTCCTAAGTACATGAATACAATCATCAAAGTCATTCATGTATGGAACACTCTTAGACTAATCTAGACACTCTAATTAATTATGAATTTATATAGATTATTCATGAATCTAGTTTATGCATTCAACATTGAATCCCATACGATTAACCTAGAACGACTCCAAGCTGCTTTTTGTGTTATATTCCAGATGGAGCTGTATAGAATTATGACAGAGGTATTTATATGAAGTATTAGTGATGTCAAAGGTACAAGTACTTGCAAACCATGTTGTCTACTTCAAGGATGAATCGACCATTGGAGGTGACAAACTCTTTACTTCACCTAGTCATACTTGAATTCAGCACAACTTAATGGAAATCATAGATCTCTCCATCAAAATAATCATTTGGGCTTCTTAGCAACAGTACTTACACTATGCCTCAGTGTGAAGAGGCTGATTTTTATCTATAGATATTTGTTCATGCAATTTTCTGCAGCATGTACTTTGAGTAGGCGGTTAACTCTTACGAAGGACTGTCTCTTACATCTTGTGTTTTCAGTAATTCGTTTAACAGATAGCTGGCTTAAAAACACGAGGGACCCACGTCAATATATTTAGAATCAGGTCAGCAACTAAAAGCCAGATGTTTAGAAACTAAACACAAATAATAAGAGGTATTATCACAATTTTCAGGCATTCTTGATAACTTCTTAAGCAACATCGTCATCTAAGCTTGGTACGTGAATCATTTTCTTCCGCTCCCCAACCCCCCCCCCCCCCCCCCCTCCAACAAACAAAACCCCCCCAACCCAACACCCGAATACACCAAAGCACATTTGTCTGTTTAATTTCTAGCCACCAAGTGTTTCTCACTTCTTCTCCCCAAGTTATCCTTGTTCTACCCCTTCCTCATCTTACCCATCAATTTAACACCTAAATCGATGGAACTTGCTTTCGTAAATGACACATAGCCCTCATTCACTAGCATCTCTGGGCCTTTCTCTCTTCTCTACTATCGATCAGGGCACACGTCACTTTTTCTTACAGGGGCATCTAAAGGCCTCCTTGTATCAAGCAATGTTCCCTCATCTCTCAATCAAGCACCACCGCCAGTTTTTTATTCTACCCCGCCTTGTGTGGCCACCCATCCACCTAAGCTCGCATTTCGACTATGCTCATGTTATGTGAATGGTGTTTCTTACTTGTCCACGATTCCAAAATATACAACATTCTTGGCCTCACTGCCATCCCAATTTAGTTTTCCATTCAACTTAAGATTAGATTACCATCAGACAAGCACCCGAGAAGCAGACCTCCATATTATCCAACCTACTTTTGTCCTGATGGCAACACCTCAATATTTCCCTCCATTTGCATTACTAGTCCAAGATACCTAAAGATATCTTTCTTAGGTACTTGTTCAGCATCAATATTCACTTCCTCAACTGACCTCCTCCTAGTTTTACAAACTTGCATAATGCAACAAGCAATACTTATGAAGCAGATACCTTTACATATCGCCTTCAGGAATTATTGATTACTTCGAAGCACCAGCTTTAACCATGAAAGCCACCAAGGAGACAAGTAATGTTGTGGGATTGGTCAAACACGAAGTAACAAGAAGTCCAAAAAACGAAAACAATCACAAAACATAAAGCGTTATGTACTTAATTGCAGGAAGAAAAGATTCTGAAGCTCTCTATAAAAAATCCTAATAGGCAATACGGAGCACACTTAAAGGATATGAACTCATGTGTTCTCTACACTCAGTACAAAACTTTAAAAAGTGCGTACTTTACATTTAGGAGTTAAGACTTAGTACCACAAGGTTAGTAGAAAGATGACACATTACAAAGATCGTGACAAGAATAGCTGACTTGCTGAAGTTTTGATAGCTGATTGGAATTGAGGTACAGAGTAGAACAAGAGCGCAATTGTTTAAAGAAGAGAAAGGGTACGGGGTTTAAAGGCTAAAAATGTTAGAAGCGCACTAAAGAAACATGGGTTGCAGAACGGAACGTGAACTCCCAACCATTTATTCGTTGGAGAGATCGTTTCTTATTTTGTGCGGAAGCACCAGAAACCCAAAAGAGTTTTGCAGAAGTACCTTGTGTTTACACTGCTCAAATAGTTAAGCAACAGTTCACAGAAGCTCACTGACTATAAAAGAGAATATGTCGTTACAAACACAAACGACTATTCCAATCCAATCTATGAACACAATGAAAACAAAATACACACCTAACACTCTGTCCTGTCCCAGCCAGATAACATTAATAGTCATATCTTTGTATATACCATGATATCGAACCCAAGGGACCCCTTTAGAAAACCTGCATAGATTACTTTAAGAAATCAAACTCAAGTGAAATAGAAGACAGTGTATGCTAAACCTTTTACCTTAGGAGTCAAATTTGATATGACATGTTTTAATCAAATTACATTTACTCCTACTGAAGATATAGATAAGCATGTGAATTAGATCAGAGGTAAAAACGCATACAAAACATGAAGAAAATGTTCCTATTCTCGATAAAACAACCAGTGTGGCAGATGCAAAAGAGGTGGATAGTCTCTCCTTTTAAAGCACAATAGAGTCTCCAACTATACATATATCAGGAGGCAGAGGCGTGTGACGCTAGTCTTGTTTTGTCACTTCACCATGTTGTACCTATTCATTCTGATAATAATCATGCACTCACTTTCAGGATATGGTTTTCATCAAAAACAGATTTTCAATTCCAAGATAGGACAACAATTTGATCATACAGCAGGAAGAGCGGGGCATCTAAGTATATGTAGTAGTAAAGCAAAAGCTGAGACAAGGTTTCCTTTCTCTCACCTCATCGCCTACTTGGATGTCTTCTGCTCTCGCCACGTGATTTTAGTTAATTCATTTTTTTTTTCAAATATTCACATCATGTAACCACGTGTTTAAGCTTTTATCCTATTCTTTAGGTTTAGACTACCACAGCATTGCAAATTTTTTATTTTGAAATTATCTATCTGGAGTTTTTCAAATTTATCATCGCATAATGTCTTCCTAAACTATGAAAATCCTCTCCTACAATACAAACCCTCGCCGCCTCTCATCTGATTCTCTCTGTTACTGTACTCTTGATTTGTTTACTCCATTGGAGAGGCTAATCTTTCATTTTTAAAAAAAAAAGGTTGATGTCAAAACTTTAATTTGTACTGTGTTGTGTACTTATTATATTGGAAGATCTGACTGATTACTATTTGAAACTATGGGAAGAGAGAAAATAAATGTCTAACTATTGATACAATTGGATTTTTTACTGTTAAACATGCTAAATGATTGTTATCTTGAATGTTAATGATGCTATTTTAATAGCACAAGCTTAAACTTTTGCATTCGGTTTTGAACCTTCTTTTTCTGTAACTCTAAGATTTTTCTTCTTTTTTGCGCATTATTTTTTGTTCTTCTTCCTATGCTCCTTTAATCACCATCTATAGTTGTTTTCAGTGCTAGGACTTGCAAACACAGTTCTCTTCATTTTGCTTCCAAAGGTGTAATTAATGAGTTCATGCTCTCTCACTTATTTCATTATACCCGTGTTTTTATAAGGAGTAGAACCATAATCATACTGGTCTTTTTCGGTGATCTTTTGTCGTAAGTTCAACCCATGGGTGTCTATTCTCTCACATGTATCTATACACTTGTTATACTCTCTCCGTTCTTAAAAAGCTGATTATATTTTCTTTTTGGGCCGTCCCACAAAAATTGATCACTTCCAAATTAAGAAAGATTTTGTAAGTATTTTTACATATTTACCATTTTTATACTTTTTTTATTCTATTTCTCTTACCACATTAAATTCTCTACCAACTCATTCTCTCTCCTGGCCCACCACTTTATACATTTTTATTCTATTTCTCTCTCCACTTTTAACACTCTACCAACCAATTTTCTCTTTCGTGGCCCACTCTCTTCCCCCTCTCTCTAAAGGGTAAAATAGGAAAGATACACAATATATAACCTAAATTCTTAATATACGTGGAAAGTCAAATCGATTACTCTTTTGGGGACGGAGGGAGTAGTACTTTCCTTGAACTTAATGTATAAAAGATATTATGGCTTGCAAATCCGGTTCCAAATATTGAAATACATGCTTAAGGGCACAGATTGTGGCTTGGATCTTCAGCGATGGTGTACCTTTTGGATGGTTTTTACTATGTTATTAAATTATGGCATCATTTTTCCTTCATATCGTTATGTAATTTGTCATGCTTTGCTTTTTGGTTGGACCCATAACTTCATCAACTTTCTTTTGAAGGTTATCCTCTATTTTGTTGGTCAACAATTTTACATAATTAAAAATCGATGTTTGGATAATTTTGTTTGGATATGCTTACATGGTTCTACAATGATTCTATCTGCTAACATTTTACCAACAATCTAGGTGTGGACAAATATATTTGTGAAATAAATTGTTATCTTATAATTGTCATCTGAAGTAATTGTACCGTATTGCAGTACCGTGTGCAACGCACAAGATCAAAACTAGTGTCGGGATTAAAACTGCTATAGAGTCCTAATCAACCTTGATAAACAAAGAACACTAATTTTGTATTTGACACAATACAGGAATTATAGCTAATTTGAGTTACATTAGCATCCACTATACAGATGCATTCATGTATTAAGGGCTGCTACTAGTCAGCACTAGTAAACCCGACATTTCTCATATTAGATTGCATATCAACAGCTTTACTAACAGTTTATTATCTGCACGTTCAGCTAAACTGACACCACTGTCATTTGTTCAGGAAACTCTATTCTCATAGCTCAGATGCTTGTCCGCACCATGATTTCTAGCTCAAAAGTTAATATCTCGTCACTATTGACTATAGTGACAATTTGAGGCGTAAACAAGCATACAAACAGACGCCCACAGTTTGTTTTTATCCACTTTGAAGCATATACTAACGCACGAAAAAAGCAATAAAAGAAGCTTAAATAATTAACAATTTGGTGCAAATGAGATATTCTGGGTGTAAAATTGGGATTAACAAAGAATAAGAGGGTGGAAAAGAGTCATCTTACAAAGAAACATGGTCCTCAGACAGGTGGAACTTGTTAACCAGAGGGAACGCTTCAGTTTGCATAGTTGTCATCTCAAAACCAAGAAGAACCAGGTCGTAAATTGAAACCAATCTGTCTCCTGCTCACTCTCTCTCACACACACACACGCGGGCGCGCGTTTCTAGAGAGAGAGGAGTACCAACGATAATGGCAATGGTGGAGATGCGGCGGTGCTTGTTGGAGTCATCTGCATCACGAGGAGGAGCCGCCATAGTTATGTCCGTTGCCACATTGACGGAATTAAGAGACTTCATTTTCTCACTGACCAAAAATCGTTGTACATAAACACTTACACTTCAGAGTCAATTGGGTGCTTTATTAGCTTGAGAATACATATCATCAATTCCTAAAACGTTGGGTACAATATTATAAAGTGGGGTAAGTTACACTGCCCCTTGAGCTTTACTTCGGTGTCGCACATAAGACTGAGAGGTTCTAGTTGAAACCCATGACGCCCTAACGTTAAAGATTAGTTTTAATTAAACTCAAAATCATTTTTCCTTTAAGAATAACTGGATTGCCTTCCACCTTGAGGGCATTTTGGGTAAGAAACAAAAAGAAAGCATTTGGAGGGAATTGCACCTGGTTCTCGCCGCCAGATTTGCTTACACACACACATGAATTCTCTCTTTCTCTCTCTCTGTGTGTACCCTAGTAATCTGTAAAATGGAAGGAAACATGTGTTTTTGTGGGAGAAATGCAAAGCTGAGGACCTCTTGGACAGATGCAAATTAAGGAAGGAGGTTTCTTGATTATAAAATTACATGGTAAAGCATTCTTTTTTCCACTTAAATTGCACTAAATCGTATGGATAAATTTGCAATTTGTATAGTATATTAGTGAGCCGAATTTCGCAAGTGAATGGAAGTTATGGATACTTCATATGGCTTGCTCCACCTTCTAATGAAAGGGTAAGGACTGTGATTAGAGGGTTACACATAAAAATTAAAAGACTAGAAAGGCACACAATGACTTGAAAGCTCCTATTGCAAGTGACATTGGTGATGATTGTAGTCGTGTGGTTCAAAAACTGGAGTTGGAGACAGGTTTAGAGCAACCTAATTGAAAGCAAATGATGTAGGAATGAACTAAGACTTCGGTTATTGCTTCGTTGTTAGTAGGGTTAAATACAAAACTGTTCCCTGAGGTTTATACGTATTTGCACTTCGCTCCCCATATTTTCAACCTTTGTAATATTGTTCTCTGAGCTTGACAAAACCATAGCAAACGACTCTGAAATTGGATGGCCGTTCAATTTTGGACGTTAAGTCTGCATGTGCGGTGCACATGCCATTTTGGCATGGGCAGATTTATCATTTCCCGTGACCCCATCTTCCCCCTGTGTGTGTGTGTGTGTGTGTGTGGTAGAAAAATGCCTCACTCTGGACAAAATGCTTGGGAGTTTGAACTCGTCCTTCCCCTCCTTGATGTCCAACTCAGTTCCCACATTCCCAAAATTTTTCTCAACTCCTGATGAGGGCGAACCCGTCCTCGTCTTCGAGTTTATGCTAAGGATCCTCTTCAGCGACACTAGGCGTCAAGTTGCTCCGCAAAAAAATCCGTAGTCAACCCCCAGATTTTTGGCACCTCCACGGCGCAGCCACCGTCTTCACTTGGGTTTTGACTTTCTTGCATAATCTTTTAAACATGTCCTGCCAATGATCGCTTTATAGTATCTACTCCTATTTGTTCTTATTCCTCCATTTTTGTTGTTGACATCATTAACAGCTGCAAGATAGATTCTATGTTTGAGGGTTTAAGTTCATAAAATGTTCATGGCAATTAGATTCATGGATTCTTTCAGTTATGGGTTTTTGACATGACATTAAAGCTAACAAGATTTATGCCTCTGAGTGGTGTTGTTTGAGGGGAGGGAAAAAATTGGATCTATGGGTTTTTGCAGCAGCTACTGGCAGTAAGTATATAGCAAAGTACTGACAAAATTCTTCTGGTGAAAATGATGGCTTGTCTATGTCATCATCATCAGGGAATTTGTTGCAGTTGTTGAGGGATAAAGCTTGTCCAATTAGGAGATTGGCATGAAAACCTATGGACAGGAATGTTCCATCAGAGGACGAAGAGGCTTCAGATGAGAGACTTGGGAACATTATTGCAAAAGAAGGATAGAGCTTGTCTAATAGGCATTTTTCTACCATTAACACTATGTGTGTGTGTGTGTGTGAGAGAGAGAGAGAGAGGAGCTACGGGTAGGGAAAATGACAGATCTGCCCATATCAAAATGGCATGTGCACCCTAGCTACATGCGGATTTAAAGTCCAAAATTGAACGGTCATACAATTTTGGAGCCATTTACAACGGTTTTGTCAACCTCAGGGAACAATACTGCAAAAGTTAAAATTACAAGGAGCAAAGTGCTATACGTGTAAACCTCAAGGGATAGTTTTGTATTTAATCGTTGTTAATATAGGTGTTCAAAGTTAGGTGTGTGTTAGCTAGGTTTGTGTAAGTTGAAATGGAAAATGAAATATATTGGGCAAGTTCTTTGTGCAACACCTTCCCCGTTCTTTTTACACAAGCAAATGTAAGCAAACACAAACTTCCACACTCACAAACACAATTTCTTTTTGCAAAACCTTCCATCCTTCCCCTGTTCTTTGTGGCAAAACTTGTAGCAAACAATTAAATTCTAATGTTACAGATACAAAATAGCAAAGACAAAGTTCTAAAAAGTTATACTTCATATTGATGATAAAGTCATCCATACATTTATATAATCCACCAACATTACAAACAACTAAAGGCAAACATTCATGCCATCCACCAACATGTATAAAGCATTAATCTTCATTACAAAAGTAGGTAAAATAACCCCAACATACATACACACCCCATATCCCTGTTATAAAAAGAAGTCAATCTGGCTGAATCTTCATTACAATCACTTGTCATTGGCTCTTATCATTATGTAACGACCAAGTTCACGCCTCCACCACAGGGCATTGCCTCCCTCAAAAGGACTAACCTAGGTCGTACTTATGAGTTCATAGGCAGGTCTTATATGGCCAATCAAAAAATGTCTCACATCCGATATGGGATATCACAATCACCCCTCCTTATACCTTAGTGTCCTCATTAAGGCTCGATCACACATAGCTCAGAATCTTCCTCTCTAGCCAATGAGAGATATATATAGCTCACCCTTCATTTTCCCAACCATCCTCTTGATGTGGGATATATCATGGCCTGCTTCGTTTCTCCTAACCCGAGCTTTTGAGAGTCGGCTCTGATACCATTTGTAACGACCCGGTTCACGACCCCACCACAGGGCATTGCCTTCCTCAAAAGGGCTAACCTAGTTGGTATTTATGAATTCATAGGCAGGGTCTTATAAGACCAATCACAATTTGTCCCACATTCGATGTGAGATATCACAAAAGTGTAATATCCCGAACCCTAATATATTTTTAACGGGTTAATTTAAAAATTTTAGCGACGAATTTTTTTAGTTAGCATTGATGCATTTATTAGCAACTTTTAATGACGATTAGTGAAGTGGGGTTATGCAACAACTTGTTAAATCTTTTATTTTTATAGTACGTTAAGTTATCATAAATAATTATTTTGGGCCTTTTCATAATAATAAAACATTTTGGGTGAACTTTGAAAAACTACCAAAAGTTTAGGGGGTTTTTGATAAGTTTCCAACCTGGGGTTTGTAACATTCCGAAATTTTTCGGAACGTTAGACAATCGATTGATCATTCACTAAACAATATTATCCTCAAAACTTAACCAAATAATACGAAAACTTTCAGAGCGACTAAACATCCATCAAAGTATTTTCTCTTAGTGTACAATCATATCTGGAAACTAATTTAAACCTGAATAATAAATTATCAAAGCACCCACACAGGGGTTCTAATTATCAATACCAAAATTAGTTCCTTTCCTTTCGCTCGCGCGGCTCTAATCCTTATTCGGGCAACTTAATGTTGGCTATGACCTGCAGAAAGGAAGTCAAAGGAGAGTGAGCTCTCGAGAGCTCAGTAAAGTCGATCAAAGACTTAAAATAACAAAACGATTCGGACGAGTTTTCGTATAGAGTCAAACAAAACTTTTTAAGAGTATTTTCAATAAAAGACAACATTTCGACACAGATGAACAATACAAATAATTTTACATTCAAATCCAATAACATCTTTTTTTTTTAGGAATTTTGCTTTTGATGTAATCACTGCAATACGATATAAACATAGGGACAAGTATTCAACTCAATCTCTTAAATCAATAGTTATTTCAAAACAGTTCAAGTGCAATAAAACATAAAAGAGGAAACATTGAACATGAGTAGTATGATGTAGTAAAGCCACCCCGTTAGTACTCAATACGCTTTACATATGCATATGTACACTGACTAGTCCATCTAGGTACTAGTTTAACCCATCCAACAGATTACTAACTCATGTCAACATTGAGAAGCAATAAATATAATTCAAAACATTTTATGATAATTGAATGAATAGAACAATTGAGAATAAATAAAGAATTCCAAACGATTGCTCAAGGTTCAAGTTAGGGTTTCACTGGCAAAATCAAAATATTTTCAGGAAATTTTAGAAAAGAATAGTTCAATAAAATTTTGCAAAATCATTAAAATTAAAACATATGGATTCAGGTGATGAGTAGGGTTCAGAGAGAAAATCCTTACCTCGGTCTAAGCTAAGCAATGCTACCAAATCTCGATCGAAATTCTTTGAATAAACCTAGATTGACAATCCATTTGTTAGAATACAATCTATACAAATATACTACAACCTACTATTCACTACCCAAACAATGCTCACTTTCAACTCCGAAATCGCTCAGCTCAAAGCGAGCCTTGCACGTGGCCAACCAAACCGAGAACCAGGTACGCTCTTTAATGTGTAACAGTATTCCAAATTTCTTAATAAATTACAATAAAACACTTTTATAACTTAAAACATTATTAAAAGTCAAAACATGTATTTTCTGAATTTTGAATATTTTTGAATTAAAATAATATCTTTAAATACAAGAAAAGCCCAAAAATAGCTATTAATATTTTCAACTCAAATCAAAGTCACATAAATTTTTACAATAGCTTTACAATATACAAGGATAATACAAAAATTAAAATCATGAATTAAAAATTGTGGAAATCAATTTAAAATTATTTGTTTAGCTAAATCAAATGCGATATGCATAATAATAGCAAATCAACTCTTAAATTTACGAAACTGAAACTGAGATGTCTTTGTGATACAAAAACATTACTGAAATTTTTTCATAATTTAATATAATCTTCTAAAGGCTATAAACAAATTTTTAAAGAATTGAAAATATTAAAAATATCAAATGATATCAGGAAAATACAAAATTTTAAGAAAAATTCTAATATTGCTCGAACAACATTCCTGTAAAGTTTCATCATTTTTTGACACTCGTAAAATATCCATCAGCCTCGTGGTACAACTGTGCAAGCACAGTGTACCACTCCCCCGCACAAACCCATTTCCACTTCATCTTCTTCCTTTGATTCTCTGCAAACAACACTCAGAACTTACCCCTCACAAAGTCCACTCACGGCAGGCACTCCTTTTCCATCTCTTTTCTTTCTTTTTTACACACTCATCTCACATACATACACACATGCACTCCATATCTTCTCCCATTTCCCATAAACCCACATCACAATCTCACGCACATATCACACCTACACACTGCACCTGGCTGATCACTCCCTCTCTATACACACTTCACATACACTTCCATCATTTTTAATCCCTCTCACAAACCTACTTCCGCATGAACACGCACATAGCTCCCACAATATACACTGCAGATTATTTCCATAATGCACTTTCAGGGATGCCATTGCAGCCCTTTTTTACCCACCTCACAAGCACACACTTCTCAATTGCTCTTCTGCCCACACGCATATATATCTCACACACACAGCTACTCATTTCCTTCCTTTACACACATGTACACACACATTACACACACAACACAACTTCTTCCTTCCCTTTTTCAAGACCCATTTCATACCATCTCACAAAACGCCACACAATAGGCTGCCTTGTAGTCCATCTTCCATCCCACAAACACACACTTCTCACACTTGCTCACCCATGAAATACCATACTCTGAAATTACACACTCATGGCAGACTCTACACGCACAAACGTTCACAATACACCCTGCATCATGGTTGTTTCCCCCCTCCATTTCACCTATACACACTCGGTTGCTCACTACCAATAACATACACTAAAACATGTGATTAAAAGGAAGGAAATGGTATCGAAACTTACCGAAAAATTGCACTTTGCCGGATAAAAAACGTAGCCCATTTTCAGCCCTTACTCTCTCCCTCTATCCCTCCTTTTCCACAGCAATTCCTTCTTCCCTCTTCTCTGCCGAGTCTCTCTTCTTCCCTCTCTCTCTCTCTCTCGGTTGTAACCGAAAGAGCAAGGAGCTCTTTTTCTAAAACTGAAAATGGCTTAAGGCAAGCCATAATTTCTCTCTAGTTTATTTCCTTTGTTCCCTTTCTATCCAAAGTTAGAGAGTTGACTAAAAAAATCAGATTATATCCTTTACATTAATCTATAGTCCAATTTTTAAATTTAATTATTTAACTTCCCTTTAACTATCATAAATTGCGTGTTGCTTAGAAAGAAATGTCGCTAAAGTTTGCCGCTAAAATATCGACACCAAGTATCGAGTATAAAAATATTCCTAA
>JAVXUP010001533.1:175000-220568 GCA_033070095.1 Escallonia herrerae
ACACTTGCTTCAAGCTTCACTCAAGCAAGGTAAGTTTGCGAATGGTGAAGTTTTCTTTATGGATTGACTGGTAAAATATAATTTTATTTTGTTTGGACAAAAAAGTATAGATTTTTTTTTATGTTCTAGAAATTTGTCACTGTATTCATCAATTTGTGATGTTCTAGACATGATGTTCATAAAAAAGGTGTAATTTGTTAACTCTAAATAAATTCATTATAGTTTAATTCGATTTTTTGGCATGATGAATTCGTCTATTTATCTTAGTAATTTTAATTTGTTATGTTCAATAAATTAATAATTGTTAATTTGGAGACACTTTTGAGATTATGCATACGGTATGTTTGTCATCCTAAATTGGTCTATTCGCCAAGGTAATTTTTAGGTAATATTTTCAGTTAGAAATGCCATTTGATTGTTAAGCGTAGTCTATTTCTACACAGGTCTTGTTTCACAATGTCTGATTTCGTGTCGAGCTCCAACGTCCCCGTAGATGCTAGTGATCCGTATCTAGGACGAACGTTTCAAACATTGGAAGAAGCTGAAGAATGTTTTCGAGCGTATTCATTGAGGGTTGGTTTTGGCATTAGAATAAAGACTACAAGAACAAGCAACGTAACAAAAAAGATATGCTCTCGCTTATACGAGTGTCATAGGGGCAGAAATCCACAGCAAAATGAGACACGCGTAGGCAATGATGACAGTGATGACGAAATAGGATATTCGCGTAGAAGACGGGACTGCTTTGAGCGCACAAATTGCCAGGTCAAGATGTTCGTAAGCTACAAACCCAATCATGATCATTGGCTTATTACCAGCCTGGAACTGGCACACAATCACCCGTTAGTAACTCCTTCTAAGGTGAGTCAGATGCATCAACACAAGAAGATGGGTAAGGTCGCGAGGAGCCTAATTCACACAATGAGCAATGCGCGAATTGGACCTACTGAGATTGTTAATGTTCTTGCTGAACAGGCTGGGGGAATTCAAAATTTAAACTTTAACACGACAGACGTTCGTAACGCGGTCCGAACCCATAGACGAGCCGCGTATGACCTCAATGATGCGCAATCGACAATGAGCCTATTGAAACGGATGCAGATGGAGGACCCGCAGTTTACCTTCGATTATAAACTTGACGACGAGCATCGAGTTAGTACAATTTTTTGGGTCGACGGTCGTTCGAGGCTAGCTTATAAGCATTTTGGGGATGTCGTGACTTTCGACACCACATACCGTACCAACAAGTACTCGATGCCGTTCGCTCCTTTCACCGGCACCAATCATCATTATCACTCCATCCTGTTCGGGTTCGCCTTGTTAAGGGACGAGAGCGAGGGTTCTTTTGTATGGTTGTTTAGGACGTGGCTGGAAGCAATGAACTTCAAAGCACCCAAAGTGATCATCACCGATCAAGATTTGTAATGAAGAAGGCTATTACGACCGTCTTCCTAGACACCCGGCACTAGAGATGTCAAACGGGCCGGGCGGCCCGCGGCCCGGGCCGGCCCGGCCCGTTCATGAACAGGGCTGGCCCGGAAGAATTGGGCTTAGGGCCTGGGCTTGGACTAGGCCGAAAAATCTGGGGGGAAAGCCCGGGCCAGGCCCGGCCCGGTTCTGGCTCGGCCCTAGCCCGGTTCCGGCCCCACCTGTTTGAATTTTTTGTTTTTTCCCCCTTTCTCCCCCCTTCCTCCAACGGATATATTCCCCCAAAATTCCACTTTTACCCCCCCAACAGCAATATAACAGCTAGTTTGGGGGGTATTTTAGTCTAACTGAATTTTTCCTGATCAGGTTCGTCTACTTTTTCCTCTTTTAATGAGATTGGTGTATATGCAAATACTGATCATTATTCTGATTTATCAATGCAAGAACAGGTTAATTTTAATTTGTTAAATTTTTGGAAACAAAATCAAAACATGTATAAAACTTTATCCCAAATTGCACGGGATGTACTGCCAGTGCAAGCCTCCACGGTTGCTTCAGAGTCGGCATTTTCAGCCAGCGGGAGGATTTTGGATGACAGGAGGAGTCGTCTTAACCCCGAGTCGCTCGAGCTATGTGTATGTTGGAAGGATTATCTTGATGCGAAATACCGCGAGCAAGATAAACCGATTGATGATAGGAAGAGCAGTGACTCGGATATTGAAGTACTTCCGGATGATTAGGTAATTTCTTTTTATTTTCCTTCTCTTAAGTTTTAAGAATAAAGTTTTTCACAAAATATACTTCTTTTCCATATATATAAAATAAATTTTTACAAGCAAGATATATATTTTTCGTATATATAAAAAAATAGGTAACTTCGCCTGTTTGTTTACAAGCAGCCGGTCCAAGCCCGGATAAAAGGAGGAAGGCCTATGAACACATTTATTTTTCTATACTTATTACTAAAGATCGTCTCGGTAATTAACATGTATCAATCCCGAGTTTTCGGCCAATTAGTTTGAAGTAAAATATCAAATAGTAGAAACAGTCTCTCTTAAATAGTAATAATTGTTGTGTTCAGATTTTATTAATAAAGATCACCAAGAAGAGTAAGAAAAGATTTAACATATAGAAAAAATAAAATGAGAGACAAATAAATATATCTACACATACATACATATATATGAATATTACATATAATGAAATAAAATGATAAAAATTAGATTTGTCAAAATTTGAAAATTGGACATGCCTAAAGATGAAATTTAAAATTGAATAACAAGAAAATTTTAAAAAAAAAGGGCCCGGGCCGGCCCAAGCCTGGCCCTAGAAATTGGGCCTAGGGCCTGGACGGGGCCTAGGATTTCTCCTCAGCCGGCCCCGGCCCGATTTCGCTTAAAGCCCGCTGGACCCGGGCCGGGCGGCCCAAGCCCGGCCCGTTTGACATCTCTACCCGGCACAACTTGTGCACTTGGCACATAAGCAAAAAATACCCGGAACGTCTGCATCACGTGTACGCAAAGTATCCAGACTTTAAACAGGATTTTGACAAGTGCGTTACCAAGTCGTTAACGATTGAGGAATTCGAGGAGAGGTGGGAAAAGCTTGTTCGGGATTACTCATTGCAAGACAACGAGTGGCTCCAGCACTTGTACGAGCGCAAAGAGCAATGGATTGGCGTTTACACGAGGAGGTATTTTTCAGCGGGCATGAAAATGACGGGCAGGAGTGAATCTATGAATGCCACGTTCGATAGTTATGTGGGTACAGCTACCAATTTGAAGACTTTCGTTGCATCCGCACAAAAAGCGGTAGCTTCGTTGTTCGTAAAAGAAAGGGCTGCCGACTTTGCAACAACGTACAAACAAAGGAGAAGGTTGCTCGAGACCCCGCTGGAGCTGAACGGTGCCAAAGTCTATACGAAGGAGATCTTCTTGCTATACCAAGTAGAGCTGCGAAAATCGGGACGATACAGTATAAACAAGGTGGCAGAAATGTCTACGCGTGAGTACAAGGTTTATTCGCTCGTGAATGACCTCGTCCCTGAGAAGCTGCGCAGAATTTATACGGTGAGCCATGACACATTGACGGATTCGGTGACATGTGTTTGCAAGAAGTTTGAGTTCCACGGCATCCTGTGTAGACACGTTCTGTGGTTTTTCACCCAGAAGAATATCAGGACAATCCCCGATAAATATGTCCTGCCACGGTGGACGAAAGGTGCAAACAGGTTGCACGGTACCATTGCCTTTCCGGAGCACCCGTATACTGACTTTGAAGAATCAGAGACGTTGCGGTATAATCATCTGGTGACAATGTTCACCCGTTTGTCCGTAAAAGGTGCTGCTACAATGGCCGGATATAAACATCTCCTCGAGGTAGCTCAGCAGCAAGAGCCCATCGTCGACCAGTTGGAAGCAGCTTCAGTCAGCAATGCGGTTGACACTGAGCCTACAACGGGATCAGAAGATGACGAGCCGGGGGAGGAAGATGACAATGATATCCGGCCTTTGGACCCAATTATATCGCAGACGAAAGGACGCAAGAGATCTACGCGGATGAAGAGCTCTATTAAACATGCAACTCAACCTAAAAAGCTGAGAAGGTGTGCATTGTGCAACAAAATGACCGACCATGACAAGCGGAACCATTACAAGGCACTGGGGATAAGTCCAGGGGTTTTGCAAGACGAGGAAGAAGCAGCTGCAGTGGACCTTTAGTTTTTTTGTATAAGCCATCAAGATTGTTTGACATTTGTAATAATACGTAATATTTGATGAGATTATCTTCTTACCGAAGACTGGAAGGTTATTTCTGATGGACCCATTCACAGATTAACTTTAAATCTTTTTTTTTGGCTTGCCCCGTCCGCTACACTATGTAGCGGACGGCGCACCAGAGACCAACATTATTGGGATTATAAAGTGTCCGCGGCACAATATAGCGGACAGAAAACTGTTGGTATGCCTTCTGTCCGCTACACAATGTAGCGGACGTCAAACTCCTATTAAATACCAATCAGAACGGCCTCTCTTTTTCCACATGTTTCTCTCTCTCTCTCTCCCTCTCTCTCTCCAACGTCTCACCCACCCGGGACCCCCTCTACGGCGACCGTCCGCATGGCTTCTGCTTTGGTGAACAGGCACTTCTTCAAGGTCATGGTGCCTGGGTTTCATACCGAACTTGTAGGCATCCCTCTTACTCTGTGTTTTCGTGTGTGTTAATTTTATCTTTGCTTAAAAACTTACATGTCTTATAATGAATGTGATAGGCCATACCGGTAGCCTTCTGCAGATTGCTTACCACACTTTGGCACGAAGCCACTTGGCTCGAAGCAACTTTAACCAGCAGCAAGGGGTCATGGCTTGTTAAAATCAACAAGAAGCGCGGCCAAGAGCAACTTTATTTCGCAGAGGGTTGGAGTAATTTCTGCGAGCAGCACGACCTCAATGAAGGGGAGTTTGTAATCTTTGAACACAAGGGGCTATTTAGGTTTCAAGTATCCGTGTTTGATCAAAGCACCTGTGAAAAAGTTTTCCCCCAATGTTGAACCCTAAATTTGTGTTAATAAATTTGTGTCTGATAATTTTAGGTTCTTAATTGTGCATTTGAGAATTGTGATGGTCAATTGATGATTTGAGGGTGTCAAATTTTTTATGGAATATCATGCGCTTGAGAATGTTGAGATTGTTTAATCCGCTGCTAAAGCACTTATTCCATTGCCAGAAACTACCAACTCGAACAAAGTCTGACCAACAGCTAAAAATATCAACAACTAAAAAAAAAAAATTCGCCCAATTGTCCGCTACATTGTATAGCGGACAACGCACAACTTCCAAATTTTTTACACTTTTTTGCACCTGGAGTTACCCCACTGTCCGCTCTAAACTTCAACACGAAGAAAATCTTTTCACTACCCCTTGTGTCCGCTACATTGTGTAGCGGACGGCGCAGCAGAAACTCTTAACCCAACACTTGGAAATTTTTTTCACTTCCCCGAGTGTCCGCCACATTGTGTAGCGGACGGCCCAACAGAAACTCTCAACCCCAACACTTAGAAAATTTTCACTTCCCTGAGTGTCCGCCACATTGTGTAGCGGACGGCGCAGCAGTAACTCTTAACCCAACACTTAGAAATTTTTTTCACTTCCCCCAGTGTCCGCCACATTGTGTAGCGGACGGCCCAGCAGAAACTCTCAACCCCAACACTTAGAAAATTTTCACTTCCCCGAGTGTCCGCCACATTGTGTAGCGGACGGCGTAGCAGAAACTCTGAACCCCAACACTTGAAAAAATTTTACAACTATGTTGCCCCCACTGTCCGCTACACTGTATGGCGGATGGCTAACCTAGAAAATTTTTGCACTTCCCTACTGTTCGCTACACATTTTGTTTTCCACCTTTCAATCATTCTCAATGAGAGCCAAAAAACCAACTCAAATCAATCAAAATCATCTTCAACGCAAATCAGACAAATCAATCAATCAATAATCTTAAACACAAATCAATGAGAGCTTTCTAAATAATCATGGTTTATTAAAAAAAGTTGACATTGTAATGGTACAATGTCAACTGGGGGAATCATGTTGGGGGGGATTCTCGGCATTAGCCGGATTTACAATAAACCTAACCGCTCTAGGCCGGCCTTTCATAATTTGCCAAGCTATTCTATATCTAAAGGTGTCTACTTCTGCTTGGCTCCACACGGCCGCCTTGAGGCTCTCAGACCGACAAATGTAATCCATGTACATGCAAAGGAAGACGCCGCAGTCCGAAGTGTTACGTTGCTTGGGCCTCCTCTTCTTCAGTCGCAAATCGAGCTTTGGCCGCGCCGGTACAGGGTTACCACGGATACCATTGACCATTGCACAAAATATATTCTGCGAGAAACACAAAACGGCGTAAGACACGAGTTAACATTTATGCCAAGTTACAATAACTGTTAAACAACAATCGTAATATTACCATTGAGTCCAACTGGGCTTTGTACATCTGCAGCACAGGCATGTGGGTGGTATCGTCGTGGAGACTGTCGATCACCGATACGACTTTCTCTTCCGGTTCATAGCAAACCAAGTACCAGTGGCTTTCCCCTAAAAATGGGATTAGAAACACGTCGGCAACACTTGCGCTCACTGGACTATCCCTAGTAAGATACGCTCGTAGGTTAGCGGACGGTCTCCACTGGCTCAACTTTTTCTTCCGCCTTTGCTCGACCCACTCATGCCATTCAGACACTAGGAGGCTATGAAAAAAGGCATCCACCAAAAAAATGGCCGGATACCCGTTCAGCCGCTCCCGACCCCTTTCCTTCAGAATCTCCACGTATGTGGAGATGACACCGTTGTCTAACCAACTCCCCGGAGCCAGGGAGGCCATTTCTCCCCACTCGCAAGTGTAATCCATGCCCTTCGGATGATTCACACTATACAACGCTTTGTCCCGGGGGAAGCCGCTAAAATAACGCTCTCTGATTATTTGGCATTTATGCGGCTTTAGGGGCTTCAATGGATGCCCTTTGCGATATTGCCCTCGGGGGTCGACGGGGGATATTGCACTCCTTCGGGGGGGTCGACCGGGGGATATTGCCCTCCTTTGGCAATAGATGGTCCTGCCCACGGGACAATGGGCAGTGTCTCCGACAGACTGATGTGTCCGAAACCCCAGTCTTGCGTGACTTGACTCTGAGAGAGGGGTTGGGGTTCCGAGTCCAATAGCAAAGAGAAGGAGGGCGCACTGTAGTCTTCCCACGGCGCTTGAGCCTGGCCCATGGTGCTTGGTGGTCCCCAATCACCACCCATTCCCGGTACAGAGGGACCACCATATCCCTGGCTCACTCCCGAAGTCTGTCCCGAGGGATCGGTGTATCCCTCGCTCACATATGGGGGCTGCCACCCCGGATAACCCATTCCCGGGCTGACGCCAGAAGGCTGGCCCGATGCTTGGCTCAAAAAATTCCCGCAGCCATACGCCAACGCTTCAGCCTGTTGGCAAAGCTCCTCGCCCATTGCATCCACCAAATCCTTCCGCTCGCTCAACTTCTGGAAGAAGGCGAACGAGGCATTAACCTACATCCAGAGAGATAATAAATAAGTAACTTCATACACAGTTAGAATCATCAAGTTCAATTAAAGGCACTGGTTGGCCAACTTACCAGATTGTATGCCATGTGCTCATCGATCTGACCCCTAGGGTGGTACTTCTCCCCGCGTTCAAACCTTACTGGAGCTACTCTCCTCCGGGTGATGCGGTAGTACCACCCATTGTACTGTTCGATGCTGATCACGGGGTCAGGCTCCGACACAATGGCCGCCAGCGTGTCCTGCCAGGAATTCCAAACTTCAATTTCTCGCGCGCACAAGTCGTGCGCATTCGCCTTGCCAAACCGTCCGACACCCGGTGGGTTCCTGTTAAGCCTCATATCCGGCGCGCCGGCTGGCAACCCCTGCAGGCACTCAAAATGGCGCATAGCACGATCTGGCAGCTGCCACTCTGCGACCTCGAAGTGGATCAGGGGTGTGCGTTGCAACCCAGAGAGCGTGAAGACGAACGACTCTCCCACCCGTCGCGCCAAATGTTTGTACGGTGCCCATCGCATCTGGCCAGGAGATAACGAGTCGAGCTCCCCCCGATAGTACGTAATGTTGTGATGGGGATCGTCTCTCCTCGGGTAGTGGCTGTCCTTCCGACTGTACTCCCAGGCGCACAACCGAGGCCACACATTATCGGTTCCGTCCCTACGCCTGGGTGCGCCGGTAGCAAGGTGTTCATAAGACCACACCTGAGAGCAAAGACAAATTAAATAAAGTATCATCAAATTTTATTGTCAATTCAACAAAAAAAAAAGAAACGAGCACGTAATCAAGAATTGTATGATATACCTGCAATAGCGAGAGACATGCACATATCGCTTTGGAGTCGGGCCTCGTTGCCTTGTGCAATGCTCGGTATAGGTACGCAAGAGTTGCGGCTCCCCAGGCATAATCCCCAACCTCCAGCAGGTTACCCAACAACGGTAAATATTTGACGCTGACGGTATTCTTCGACGTTGTTGGGAACATAATTGCCCCCATCACCCACAAGAGGAAAGCTTGTGTGTACAGCACAAGCATCTGATCCGTGTAGTTATCCGGCAGAACCTTGTAGGTATCTACCAACCACTTCAACTTGATACCACCAGTGCTAAATTGATCCTGGGGTATCGAAGTAAAGAAGTCCCTAGCGGTCCTCTTATTCGTTGCTTCCGACGGAGGAGCTATTACCGGCCGCCCCGTCACCGGTAACCCTAAGATGAACCCTACATCTTCTAGGGTAATTGTCAGCTCTCCGAGAGGGAAGTGAAACGTATTCGTTTCACTTCTCCACCTTTCAACAAGGGCACCTATTAAGTGCCGGTCAAGTTGTTGAAAGATCTGCCCATGCGTGAAAATCCCAAACCCAATCCCACGCAGTAATCTTTTCTGGGTTCTGTTCAATTTTCATGCTTTAAAATTATCGGATACTTCTACCGTGTTGAGAAGTGCTCTTTCCTACGAATTAATAAATACAATTTAAGCAAAATAAATGATATACAACGTTCCCAAGAATAACAAAGTTGATAAAATAAGTATCTTACTCCACCATCCCATATGAGCGTACTGATATGGTTTGCTTGGTCGTATAATACGGACGGATCTTCTGGTCCAGGGTTGAAATCTATTTTTGGCAACTGAAATTATGAAAAAACGGCAAGGTTGGAACGTAAACATTTTCAAACATACAACGCTAGCACAGTCAACGCTAGCATGTGATCAGATAATACTCACGTAAGTTCACATGCTGTGTATATGCAATGTACATAGATACAAACAGACACGGAATGGGATTTTACAAGTGAAATCACATGAACAAATAATACGCAATACACATATATAATCTATATATATATATATATATATATATATATATATATATATATATATATACATTGACAAACGCTAGCACAATGCACCGCGCAGACATTCAAAATTATGCATAAGCCGCAATAACAACTCTAGATTATGAACAAATAAATGATTGGTTTGTGAACTTACGTGATTGATTCGTCGATTAAAGGATTTCTTGAGAATAAATTGCGCAGATCTACTTGCCAACGTCGCTAGAAGAATTGTGAGAAGAAGGAATGAATAGCAGTTTAGAAGGAATGAATAAGGGTTTCGAAGTAATGAAAGGCAAAAACGGTCCGCTACACTGTCTAGCGAACGGTGGGATAATGACAAAGTAACAGTCGTGCATCGACAGGACTGATGTGACAACTGATTTGACGAAAACAGTCGTCCGCTAGACAGTGTAGCGGATGACTTTTTGGCTGTCAATGTGGGGCCAAGAAAGCCATCCGCTACACAGTGTAGCGGACGGGGGAGCAGGGGCAAGATGGTAAAAAGGTCAGTCCGCTACACTGTCTAGCGAACGCAAGATCGCAAAAATAAGTGATCTGGGCCGTCCATCCCAAAGGGATGGACGGCCAGATCGCGCTAGCAAGATCTCCTATTTTGCTAGCACTCTCAACGGATCAGCTCCCATATATATATATATATATATATATATATATATATGGATCAGTCGTTCCCCAAATTCTCTCCTAAAATACGGTTGAAAGAGAGATACAAAGAGAGAGAAAAAGGTCGAAGAAGGACTCGTTGGAATCTGCCGAAGTATAATTTTTTGATAAGCCCTCTTACAATATTATGGTACCTTTCTGTTTGTTTAAAATTGTATAAGTGTGTATTATGTATGTGTTTTAAGATCTGCCGAGAGTATATATGAGTGTGCGTGAGGAGGAGCCATATGGTTGTGAGAGGAGTGAGTGTGAGAGCAGCCATGGTGGCTGTCAAGAGTGTGTAAGTGTGTGTGTGTGGGTTTAATGTGTGTTTGGCTGTGCTTGGTGCAGTGCATAGTGGTGGTTAAATGATGTGTTTTTGGTAGCTAAAAGAGGAAGAAGTGAGTCGCGTGTGTGTGTTGTTGTGTGAAGGGAGGGGTGTGTGTGTGTGTGCGTGTCTATGTGTAGGGGCAGAGCCAGGATTTTATCCCGGGGGGTGCTAAAAATTTATCAAAATCAGTAAAAAATTTATAAGTAAAGTAGCACAAAAAACAGAGCACACTTTTCGATAATACACAAAAAACATACGAAAAAGCATCCAAAAGGTCTTGTTCAAAATGCACAATATTTCAATCCAATTGGGTCCCATCCTCCATCAACAATCTCAATTCTCAAATACTCAATTCACATTTAACAACCTAAAATCATTAATTAATTACCTAAAATCATTAATCAATAATCTCAATTCTCAAATGCATAATTAACAATTGAATTAATAGTGGCATGGCTAGGGAATTACAGCTAAATGAGATGGTTCACCTAAGAACCAGATGACATGAGAAGTAGATATTGCCTCCCAACAACAAGCAGTAGGTACAACATGCAGTGTTAAGCCAGAGATTGTACCTTAGCAAGCTTTGAAATTAAGTACCCGAATAACTGATGGTGGTACTGCTGATGATCCGTTGGTATCAGCAGGCTTGAAATTTCAATGAATATAAAAGCCAGGATAACCAGATTAAATTCAACATGACCCTCTCCGCTAGGGCAAGAGATATATAAAGCACAAGCTACCACAGAAGACTACTCAATCAGGTCACTGAATCAATTCTCTATACAGCACAACAATCGGGTCACTGAATCAATTCTAGGCCCAACGATTATACAAAATTGCTATCATGCCCATTGTCACCACTTTTAGACATTACAGCTACAGATTAGTTAGGTTATATCAGAATAAGAGAATCATGATCTTACTTTGAGGAGAGCATCACTCCCAGTGATGTAGCTAAAATTCTGAGAAATTTTGCAACACAAACAAGTAGAAAAGAAGGAGAAAAGTAAATAAAAAGCAAGGAAACGGATTAAGAGATTGGAAGTAGGAAAATCAAAGCTCTAAGAACTAATGCGCAATTGAGAAAGACACTCAAGAAGAGACCAATGTCAGCTTGCTTAAGAAGTAGAAGAATTAGGTACAGAATTAGGAAAATGACAAAGGCTTACTACAAGTAATGTGGCAACAGTTTGGTGCCTGTGCAGAAGATTCAGGTTCCTGTATTTGTTTGGAGAAGTAAAACAACAGAACATCAACAAGGTGATAAAACAAAGAGATTGTACATCACTGTAATGCACGCATGCGACTGTTAATTCATTACTCAAATGGGAAAAAAATTGTTCAAAAGCACACTGATGACTGACCTCAGAACGGCGTTGTTGTCGCTGACAGTGGGTACTTGGCCCCCGGTGGAGTGAAGACTGAAGATGATCATTCGTCGCCGATTGAGGTGAGGTCGTCAGTGATAGTGAGTCGTCACTTCGTCGCCATCGGCTCGTAGATCTAGGCTAGATCTGTAGACTGTAGACAGCCCAAATCTAGATCTGTAGAAGTAGAAGATCGTCACTTCATCGCCGTCGGTGACTGTGAGCAGGGGTGGTGAGACTTGAGATTGTCACTTCTGACACTTCGTCACCGCCCGTGGCTGTGAGACGGTGAGACTTGAGAGGTCGCCTGGTCGCGTGAAACTGAGAGGAGGAGGAGAGAGAGAGAGTATGTGTGCAACTGAAAAAAAAACTATATATTTATTTTATTTTATTCAAAATCTGAGGGGGTACATTAGCCCCCCCCCCCCTCTGTCTATGCGGCCGTGTGAGTGCGGGTGTTTGCAGGTGGGTTGTAGTGTGTGTGATGGAAGAAATGAAAGGGATAATGGTCGTGGCAGCCATGGCTGCTAAGAGGAAGAGAGAAGCTTAAGCAGCCATGGGACTGCCGTGTGTGTGAGAGAGAGTGGGTCGTGGGAATTTAGAGAGAGAGAGAGAGAGTGTGTGTGTGTGTGTGTGTGTGTGTGTGTGTGTGTGTGAGGGTGTGTGTTTTGTGTGTGCATGAGTGTTGTGTGGATAGTGTGTGTGTGTGTGTGTGTGTGTGTGTGTGTGTGTGTGTGTGTTGGCTACGTGAGCGGGTGCTTATGTGGGTGTTATGGTGTGTTGTAGTGTGTGTTTTTATGTATATGTGTAGGTGTGTCCACTGTACAATGTAGAGAAGTAGGTGTCTTGTGAGAGGGTTACAGAGAATGGGAAGTAGAAGGAAGAAGTGGGTTGCTGGCAAGAGTAGATTGGGTGGTACCTTATGCCTGCATAGGTGTACCACATGTTCGCGTTAGGTTTGGTATGTGCATTGGATAGCACACAGTGATCATTAGCACGTGAAATTTTACAGTAGGGTATCTTAGCCTATAAGAGAATTTTTGGCAAAATTTTACAATTTTCTGAAATAATATGTACTTTTAATATTTTTCTGTAAATTCAGATTTGTAAAATTCTTTTGAAGTCTTTAAAATTCGTGATTCTAGAAATACTGTAGTAAATTTTTTATAGAATAAATAAGTCCTAGTTTAAGTTTGATGAATTTTAGAGTAATTTGATATCATTACCACATCGTATTAATTTAGCAAAATGAATAATTTAAAAATAATTTTAATGCCTTTTAAATTTTGATTTCAATTTTTATGTATATTGTAAAGCTGTTAAAAAAATTATGGAACTTTATTTTTAGCTAAAAGCAATTATAACTATTTATGGGCTTTTATTCCATTTAAAGAAATTATTTAATTCGAAAGCATTCAAAAATTTAGAAAATTCATATTTTGACTTTTTATAATGCTTTAAGCTATTGAAATGTTTTATTGGAGTTTCTTATTGATTTTGTGTTATTATTAGGCCTTGACGAATGTGCAGGATTTTAGGTTAGATGTTTGGCCGTGTATGGAACCTGTTTCGATTTGAGTGGAATTGAGAGTGCCGGAGTGGCAACATTTAAGCAGTTAATATTGGACTCATAGTGTTAAGATGTTAGATTTGTTTTGATAGTGAAATTGCTTAATTTAGGTTAATTCAAGGATTTTTTAGCGAGGTTAATTAGCAGTGCATTGCTTGGATCGAGATAAGGAATTTCATCTGAACCCTATTTCATCGCTCTGATTTCAAATGTTTCATTGTAACAGTTTTACGATCTTTATTGAACTTCGATTTTATGATTAATATAAAAATATTTTGGAACTGCCCATGAAACCCTAACTTGAACCTTAAAGCTATCGTTTAGAATTCTTTATTAATACACATCTATTTTATTGATTTGATCATCGTAAAATATTTTGAATTGTATTCATTTTTTTCAGAATATTGACATGAGTTAGTAAATCTTAGGAGTTATAATGACGATGTGTATTGTTGACATTATAAAAATAATCAGTTTGGTTCGGGTTGAAACTAGTAGCTAAGTGGACTAGTTAATGAACACATGCATATGTAAAGTGTATCTGAGCACTGCCGGGGTGACTTTGCTAATCTATACTGCTCATGCTCAATGTCTTATGTTCCATTTTATTGTTTTTGAAATGTCTATTGATTTTGAGGGCTTGAGTTGATATTCTTCCTAATGTCTATATCAAAATGCTATAGTTTTATTTGAAAATCCTTTTAAAAAGTATCATTTGTCTGTATATGAAAAAGAAAAAAAAAAGCGTTCGAATCGCTTTGTTTTTTTTATCCTTAATCGACCTTCCTGGGCTTCCAAAAGGCCGATCTCGTTTGACTTCCTTTTTGCAATTGATAACCAGCTTTAGGCTGCCTAAGTATGGATTAGAGCTGAGTGAAAGAATTTGAATTTCAGTTTTAGTATTGATCATTAGAGCCCCTACCTGGGTTAATATTGTTATTTAAAATTTTTCAGACTTAGATTTCATGTTGCATCGATGACAGTCCACTAAGAGTACAATTATTGGTTTAGCTGCTCTAATAATAGTAGTTCATTTGTTTGAGTTGGAGAGTATTACTATCTTAGTGTATATGATGGAGTGAGTGATTAACGTTTCGGGCATTACACATTGCACTTGGGCCACTTGCACTTTTCTTGCATTGATCCATGCTCTGAGTGATGAGACAGTGACAACATTCCTTCCGTTCACCATATATGATGCATACCTAACTTGAATAGTGATATCCCACATCGGATGTGGAATGATTTGTAATTGGTCTTATAAGACCCTGCCCATGAATCATAAATACCTCTTTGCTAGCCCTTTTGAGGGAGGCATTACACTGTAGTAAGGAATGGACCGAGTCGTTACAGATGGTATTAGAGCCGACTCTCCAAAGCTCGGGCTATGCTATCCAGTCGGGTAGCCGATGGTTGGGAGAAACAAAGGCAAGCGCGGGTATATTCCAAAATCAAGAGGATGGTTGGAAAAACGAAGGGTGAGCCGAGTATACCCCGCATTGGCTAGGGAGGAAGATTCTAGGCTATGTGTAATCGAGTCTTAACAAGGATGCTAAAGAATAAGGTGGGGAGGTTGTGATATCTCACATCGGATGTAGGATGATTTGCCATTGGCCATATAAGACCTTGCCCATAAACTCATAAGTACCTACTTGGCTAGCCTTTTTGAGCGAGGCATTGCCCTGTGGTGCCGCCTGGACCCAGTCGTTACATGAACATTACAAACATTCACCATAGCAGGTAGTGGCTGTGGTGCTGCCCTAAACATGCAATATATAGGTCCAATTTGGTATTATAATCTCATGGCTAATGTGGCTTGAGCTCATCCTCTCCTCAGACAAAATTAAACACAAAAAAACACTGTCGAAGAGGGAAAAAGTGAGTACTTACATGACTCGGGCTCTGACTTGAAGTCTTTGCCATGTTAGGTTGACTTTAATGATGCAAGTTGACCTCCTATGCAGCATGGTTGCATGTTTACTTGCTATGTGGCATGCAACAATAGAAAATAAGATGGGACCACTAATATCAAAGAGACCACTCAGCCAATTACCTTTGGTGTTGCTGTCTCATTTTGCTGTACATCCCATTTTACTACCCCTTTTTATGCCCTTCTTATTGACAACAGTATTAAAAGAGCAGATGAGTACACATAAAGATATTAACATGAATATTTTTTAGATAAGAAACTGACAGGTAGCTTATGTTTGCATTGCCTTGCCCATTGGTTTCCATGCCTTGGCTCTTGAGTTGCTCCTTTATTTCCTTGCCTTGGTCCTTGTGTTGCTCCCCCTACATTCCAATTACTTGTCGCTTCATAATTTTGGACTGGACCTTGACTGCCTTGCTCTTCTGCCTTCTTCTCTTAGCACAACTTATTTTCTTACCCAAGGTTTCCACACAAAGAACACTTCACAGTGTCAGACTTGGATGCATTTTGAAAGGGTTTTCAATCTCTTTCCTAGTCTCATTCAAACATCTTCTTTTTGCTAATTTAGGTTTACCATGTTGCACTTTATGGTGGGAAGGAAGAATCTTAGGTAGGCCAATGTGATTCCATAACTCTTGACCATTTAAAGCATGAATAAACTTCTTATATAAGCTTCTCTTTCTTGAAAGCCTTATGGATATAGATACCAAGGTATGTGCCTGCTTAAAACATTGTTGCTATAGCAATGGAACATGGCATCCCGGTTAAATCTCACCTCCTACATGAGCAACTGTAATGCTCCAATTGCACTTTGTACTGAGGCAAATTTCTTTTTCTGATTGTATTCCCCATTTCCAGACTCTAGTGCTTAGAATAACTAGCATCCACCTTAGCCTTTTTATTCTTTCTTTCAATCTTAAGAACATATTGATACAAGCTTCCAATATTTTTTTGTGTATTTTTCTCTTTCCTTCCTTAGCCTAGTCATTATATACACTTTGATCCACTCTAACATAGTTAGAATAGGAAAACATCTTGCTTGGACAATCTTATTGCTAAAATTTCATTCAAGTTATTTGTCACTTGGTCACATTTGGTGGAAGTCTAAAAATGAGACCTACTCCATTGATGTGGTGACTTTTCACTCAATTATTTATAAGCATCAGAATTTATTGTGTTCATCTTTTACATATGGTTCCTAAAATTATGAACATAGCTTGCTTTTGAGCAATCCCATAGACAATTTTATAGAGACTTGCCCCTAAACTCCTCTTTGAATTTTTGGAGCAAGTGCATTGTCAGACATCCATGTCCATCTCCTGGAATTAACTATGCCCAAGTCCTCCACAACCAGCTCTACAAACCATTTCCACGATGCTATGTTTTTTATATCCACCAGAGCATATGCAAATGGATATATTTCATTTTCTCCATCGACCCCAACTAAAATCAACAGCTGCCCTGAACATGGTCCCTTCACATGAAACCTATCAAGGCCAATGAATGGTCTATAACCCTATAACAGTCCCCTTTAAGGGCCCCAAAGCATATATACATCCTCTCAAAAACTCTATCAAGCAAATTTTCTTCTGTTATAATCAAATGGTGCTCTCTTGATTGCTTTTCCTCAATTCTTCACTATAATCCTCTAATTTCGCATAAATCCTTGATACTAGAAAACAACATTCCTACCACAAATGATGGATTCTCATAATATGTTATTTTGTTATACTCAATGTAGCGAACTGTCTCGAAAAATTCCTAAGGATTTTATGAGTCGCTATCTTATTTCATTGAAGAAAAGGGAAAATAAGAAAAACCCTAAAAATATGACTCTAAGGTGTCCAAAAGGATGACTACTCTGTCGAAACCGGAAGATGGGTTTGGGGACTAAGTTATGCAACGGGAATGTGTTAGCCTCTCACCGGGCCCTTTCGGTCTCCATTTCGTTTTGAATGATTTTTGTCCTAAATAACACGTAGTATGTAAAATATAACAAAACTCACCATAAGCTAAATTTTATTATTTTTGGCTTGAACTCAACAACAGAGGTCAAGTGACTTACGTACCCAATCGGACAGACCGGAATCAAAACCATCATAGTTCGACATGCACCCTACGGGGTGCAACCTAAATCTCAGTATTTGACTCTCATGATGACTCGACTTCTTCTATTAGAATGAACTTACAACTTTAAGTTTCTAGTGGTCTAAAATTCTAAACAAATTGAAAGACCTTGAATACAATTTTTATATTTTTACCTGAGATTTGGCCATGGGAGGGGGAAAGAAGCTAAACTCTTATAATCCAGAAACGAAAATACTAAAATGAAGGATAGAGGACCATACCTTGGTTCAGATTGTCCAATTATTTGATCTAAGAATCAATTTGACATAAAAATCAAGAACAACAAGCTGCCAGAATAGAAAATTGATATTTTGGGCCTGAAGACAATTTCAAATAAATTTGACTCTCTCTATGAAGCTCTTGAAAAGATATGAGATTTAGGCTCTTGAATTGCCTAAATTAAATATCGAATGAGGAAGTTAAGGCTGGTCGAAAACCTAAAAAGGAAATCTGTCCAATTTTAAAAAAATGTTGTTTTAGACCTAACGATGATCTCAAATAGATTTGACTTCATTATGAATTGTTGATATAGCAAAAATACACAATTTAAGCTCAAGAATTGCCTAAATCGGATATCCTATGAACAAATTATGGATGGTCAAAATTTGGGTATAGGCTCAATACGGGAATTCAGGATTTGTGACCTAACTACCTTTTCCTAGGGCTTTTTCTTCCCTCTTTTAACCAGCCAAATGACTCTTTTTATAGAGCTAAAGAACCATTACCTACGTTAAATCTAACTGGATCGAACTGCTAACTGGACTGGACTCATACTAAATTGGACTAGATCGTCTATGCATCTTAGACTTGAACTAAGTAATAAAAACACTTTTTTTAATACTTTTGTACTGGAATTAAAATGTGATCCGGGGAATGGGTGACAATTCTAATCTAGAAAGCAAATAAAATTGCCTCGAGAATTTGCTTGTTGAGAAGATTTAGGAGCATTCTCCAAATGGTCTACAATGCAATTAATTCAAGAGACTTTATAAGAGTGAATTTGAAGGGCTTGGATTCTCGAGAGAGCAAGAATGTCACTCCGCAAAGAAATTGTACTGAAGCTCTAAAGAGAATAAGCTTATGCCCTAAAAATGAAGGCCAAGGCCGTATCTATAGAGTTCTGGGTTGCAGAATCTGATAACATTAGCTAAACCAATCTGCAAGGCTAGAGATAAGTCAGGATATTTAGTAAAGTCGCAGATTAACAAAAGTCAATTAACCGGCCAGTTTTCGTTCATCCCATAATTTAAAAATAAATTTTTCTAAATTTTGAGGCATTATCTGACTTTAATTTTGGTAATTATCTGTGAAATTGTAAATGAGATGTACCAGATTCTGGATAATTCACTTCCTAACCAAAAAATAGATTGATTTCACCTTTGCATCAAGGATACTTCACAGATCATTTGGCCAATATATCTAGACAAACTATATCATTAAATAATAACACATAATTGTTTAATTATTAATAACTGCAAAATGGGGTGTCTACACTCAGGATAATAGCTACACTCTCAACCTCATCATCACTTTGTACCGCATGGCACCTAAATTCCTCTGTCTCTGTATATTCAGTTCAAGTACACTGCTCCAACACCCTTTTTCCAAGATCCTTGTCAACACCAGTCCATTCACAACCATCAACTATGTTCTCTTCAAACATAACATCATCTCGACCGATGGATAAATCACCTTCATAGTTAAGATCACACAAAGACTCATTATCTTCACTAAGATCACCACCCACGTCCCTAACACCAACTTCACCAATATTTACTTCCTTAAGACCTATATTAGCAATATCCTCTTCACTAATGTCATAGTTTTGTTCTTCAATAGTGGCTTCCTCATCAAAACTTGTATTAGGATTATCATTTTCACCAGCATAGTGTATGCTTAGCACCTCAACTGTTTGATTTGAGCCAAATTATAAGTCATTGCTAACTCCTTTTTAGTATACTTAACATCATTTGGATGAATAGTATAAATGTTAACAACCCTATTTCTAATGAAAGACTTGTAGGTCCCTAAATACACTAGGAAGGGGGGGGGGGGGGGCGGCCGGGCGAATAGGTGTTTACATGTCTAAGTAAGAATAAATTTTTTTAACTCACAATATAATTGCTATCAAAGATTAACAAAGAGACTTATACTGGTTCGACCCTATCTGTCTATGTCCAGTCCCCGAGCACTCCACACAAATGAGACCTACTCAAGCCCTTCACTAATCAACTAGCTTCGGGTGCTAGCTCAAATCTCAGTACAGTTCTGAAATCTCTTCAAGGTTTTCAACAAATACAAGAGACATGAAGATTACAACTAAAAATTGAATTCACACTCCTCAAAGAGTAGATTTTACAATGAAAACAACTAACTAAGCTTTCTTAGGTGAGAAGATCTGAATCTTAAGGAACTTAACCAAGAAGCTTGCTTGAAAAGATCTCAGACAAAGAACTCACTCAAAGAATGTATAGAGATGTATAAAAATGTTGAGACAGTTTTTAGAGGGAGATCGGAGATCAAAAAAGTTGATAATAAACTCTTTAAGGGTCCCTTTTTTACTTAAGAGGATATGACCATTGAAGAACATTTAAGGGGATAGGATGAAGAATTAATATTTTAAAATAAATACTTTGAATGAATCTTTAAAATCATTGGAAGAATTTTATTCAAGAAAGATTACAGTTACCTCTGAAGAATTCGGTCGAAATGAATACTAGATTCATTCGGTTGAAAATGAATACTATTAAAAACTTTGAGTCCCTGGTAATATTAATCGAATGAAAACTATATCTTTCAAAGAAAAAAAATATTTTTAGATCCAGATCAGTACTTACTGATGTAATCTTTCGGTCAAAAAGAGAAGCCTTTGAATGAAAAGGTATCTTTCGAATGAAACAAGAATTCCTTTTAATGAAAACCTTTTTAATACACAATGGAAGAACCTGAAGGATTCGGTCGAAGGTTTTGAGAATGCTTCGAAAGAAAACATTTTAAACATTTTAAGTTCCAACAAAGAAGTTTCTAATGAATTCGATTGAAGGTTTTGAGAATGCTTTGAATGAGAACACTTGGCGGTCAAAGCTTCTTGGTTTTGGTCCTTTTTTATTTTCTGTTAGATTTTTAAGAAAACTTAGCTTAGAATGATTTACAACCAAAAATGAGAACCTAACCTAAGCCCAAAGTCTTCATCCAAAGAATTTTTCACGCATGTTTGAGCTTGATATTTTCCTGAAATCATACTTATTAATGTAGTTAGATTAATAATAGATTAACAAACTTTGAAATCATCAAAATAAAGAATCTAGACCCATAGGTCAACAAGACTCAACCATGGAATCCATAGATTAACAAACTTTGGAATCTAAGGGTCAACAAGACCCTTAGATTAACAAACTTTGGAATCTATGTGTATGTATGTAGTTCCAAAGGGGGCTCCTTGGAATAATACCGCAAAAAAATTCATATCAAACCACAACAAAGAGATTGTATCAATTGGGACAAAGTCAGAAAAAGAGATACTTACCCTTACATAACTAGTAATTTGTTGAGTTTTAAATTCAACCCCAGCATGATGTACTCTGAAGGTAAATAAGAAGTGGGACTTGAGCATAGAAGAAAGCAGTAGACAACATTTATTGTCTTCCTAACTGGGTGCAATAAACTCTACCATTGACCTACCAAAGAAGCACAGCAAACAATACATGCTTTACCAATGACACACTTGTATCCCACAGCCAGACCATTTATAAACTAATGCTACGAGCAAACATTGACATGTAGAGGGTTACAAAGACCTTTGAAACAATAAAAAAATATGTACAATTTTTTTGTACTTTCACATTTGCACATATGTCATCATAGCCACTAATTTTTATGGTCCATATAGAAAATTTTTATTTACATATTGCTAGCTTGATCTACAAATAACAATAAAAATGCTAATATGTCAACGTTGACATGGTTACAGACCGAAAAAAACCCCTAACATTGATAATGGGCATAAAACGTACAATTAATCGAAAAAATGATTTTGAGTCCAATTGGAACCCATCATCAACGTTAGGGTGCTATGTGTTTCAATTAAAACCTTAGGGTCTTATATGAAAAACCAAAGTATACCTTAATGGGTTTAGTGTAAAATATCGTGCAACTATAGAGTAAACAAAAACGTATCTGTACCCAAGGAGCAAAACATAGCCAGGCATGTTTATATAATCGAGTGCGGCCAAAAAAACAACCAACTTTAATGCCAAGATATCTCTAACGATGACTACATGCATAAAGGATTAACGTCCTTACCTTAACAAAGACACTAGCTATACAGCTGTACATGAGGACAACCAAAGAAAAACTAACAAAGCACGCAACAAGCCAAAGTGAAGTCAATAGCATACCCTGATAATGGCAAAATATAAGGACAAACACAATAAATTCAATATGTCACCGTACGACAATGACTCACGGCAACAACACGCACACAACGGATATATGTCCGTGCAAGTCACCAACAGGTGTCCATACTTAAATAATCATCAAACTCGTAATTAATGCTAAGAATGTGACTCTGTTTCTTCAAGTAATCAAGAAGAATCCAACGCCATAAGTCGCCACCAGCTGTCCACACTAAATCACGTGCACCAAGAAGCCCCATGCCCCACCTCGCACGTCACCATCAACCACCGCCACGTGTGGCATGATTGCCACCTCCAGCCACTGCAATCACTATCAACCGCAACCAACCCCAAAACAAGTTGCCAACAACCACCAGACACCACCCTCGTCGTCGATCAACACCACAAATACCTTAGCCTAACTTTCTGCCAGCCACCCCCAAGAGCCACGTACCAAATCCAACCAACGATTCTTCTTGCCGGCTGCACACATAGACCCTTAAACTGTTCGTAGCCACCCATAATTAACCTGGGCCAAAAGGGGAGGGGAGGGGGGGGGGGGAAATCATTAAGGAGAAATTGGGAACAGAAGGAAGAAGGAGCATGAGCGGTAAAGAAAATCTGGAAACAAAAATCCCTATCCATGGATCGGAAGAGCTTCTAAACATTAAAGAAAAGAAGAAAAAGACTTGAAAACTTAAGTCATGATTTTTTCTAAAGGTTTGATGGTGATTCACTTGTCCCTTTTTGACCTATATTTTATACTAGAGACTAGATTGTAGAAAATAACTACTACTAAAAGACAAACTACATAGATAATAACTACACACTAATAAGCAACTAACTATACTTATCCCTTATTAATAAGAGCACATTTTTAGAAGTTAATTTCGTACATCAGAAAACGACTTCCTAATTTGAATTCTTCATTATCTCCTTTTGACAAATATTGATAAGAGTCAATGTTATATAATGGCATTTAATGAAATACATGTCATTAGTAAAAAAAAAGTATTTGTTGGTGCAAGCATTCCTCCCCCCCCCCCCCCAAGCATGAAGACTTGAAAATTGTGAAAAGTCGTATCTTTCCAATGAAAAGCATCTTTTTACTATCGATAGAGGAGTACTCTTTACTGAGAGTATTTTTACTATCGATTAGCCACCGATTGACTTTAGCTATACCATGATAATGCTGGAGTATACCAAAAGAAAGTATTTTTTTTTTACCATTCGTTAGCATTGTAGCCTTCAGAATGGAAACATTTTTTACTATCAATGGCCTTTCACTATTGATAGCCTTGCATTTTTCATTATCAATAAGTCATCTATTGCCTTAAGCCTCACCGTCTTGATTTTGCATGCAACAGTATCAAGATAATATTCACTACTGATACACTAGTCACTATCGATAGGCTTGCACTCTTTAAAGTGTAAGCGTTTTCACTATCAATAGCCACACACATTTCAAAGTAAAAGTATTTTTACTATCGATAGTCTTGCACTGTAACACCCCAAAATCTTAGGCTGGTTTTATGGTTACCAAAAAAAAAAAACCCAACTAATTATCTATTAGACCTTTAGGAACGATTTGGTGGCCATATTTTTGTCAATTTTGATGACATTTTTCTTTAAACGAAATGTCGTAGATAAATGGAGCTGAGCGTTATAGTTTATAACCCTTAGCGACAAGTTTATTTTAGAGACCATAAGTTATAATTTAACATTGATAGTTATAAGTGATATTGATTGAAGTATTTAGTGACAATTAGCTTGACCAAATTTTATCGGTAACCTTTAGCGACAATTTTGAAGTAGGGTATAAGAGGCAATTAATAAAAAAATAAAAAGGGGGTTAATTGACAATTTAAATTTTATTGGGAAAGATCTATTTAACTGGTCAACTCTTTATGTTTGGAAAACTAAATTAAAGAGGGAAGAGGGGAGAGGAATTAAAGCTAAAATCTTGTAAATTGGGATTTATTCCCATTTTCAGTTATAGTAAGAGAGAGAAAGAGAGCATAAGGTAAAAAGGAAAAGAAAAAAAGAGAGATAAACAGAGATGGGGAGGTTTCAGCAGAGAAGAGGAAGAAGGAGCCAAGCATATGTGAAAATTGTGACAGAATCCAGCGAAGAAAGCCCACTTTCACCCTTCTTCTTTTTCAAATTTGTCTACGTGCGTAAGGAGGGATTTATATGAGCAACATATGCGTTTGCTTGGGTTTATACCCGTGAGAAGGGAAAGGAAGGGGACTGCCGTAGAAATGTCTGTGTGCTATGTGTGTATTCAGGGATGAGATATAAGGTGAAGAAGAGTGAAAAATTACACAGTGCATGTATGCCCGCTGCTATTGCAGCAGTGAAGTGTGTGGGTACTGGTTTGTGTGTATTGTGTGGAAGGGAGGGGAAAATGGTCGTGAGTTGTGCAAAATGTGAGTACTTATCTGTCTGAGGCAATGAGGGGCATCTGTTGGAGCAGACAAGTCCTACTATGGGCATGCCAAAAATATTAAAAGTAAGATTTACCCTTACTCAAAGGTACTTAGCATATCTACTGAGGAATAAGGAGAGAAAATTATAGCATTATCTAGTTAAAAATACTAGTTACATATTCTTTTCCATTAGTTTTGGTGGCTAGTAATTAAGAAGAATTTCATGAGAGGGTGAGAACTGGAAATAGGGACTGACGTGGGTGTGCAGAGTTTTTGAATTGTATGTGTGTCTATGTATATAATGAGGGAGGAGAAGATGGAAGAGTGCGTGCTTGTGTGGGTTTGTATGTGTGTGTGTTTGTGTTTGAGTTTGAGTTTGAGTGTGTGTAAGGAGAAGTAAGGGGCTGCCATGAGTGGTTTAGGTGAGGGTGCGATGTGTTGGAATATATAAGGCAGTATGGAGAAACTTGACTGGAAAAGCCCGAGTCGAATGCGTTGCACTCTTTCCTTAAGACAGTATTTGCTCCCTTATAATCTGCTTAGGTAGTAGCAAATTTGCCTCCCAAGATAAAACAAGCGAAAGTCTGTTGATCACAGCAGATTGCAATCAGTAGACATAAATTTGAGAGAGAGAGAGCAAGAGAGAATTCGAAGTGTTGAAATGATCTGACCATCAGCCCTATTTATAGACACCAAAGGGTGCCTAGGACAGGTGCAAACAGTTGTGGCAGTTAAGTGACTCTGCAGATGTTACTTAACAGTCACAATCTGTAGACACAATGAACAAATACAATATTTGAACTAAAAGGCACCTTAAACAGGTGCTATTTTCAATTTAAACAGATCTGAATTCTGTTTAATTTCGCCAACAGTTATACTGTTTCAGTCCAAAATTGCAACTCCCAGGTTAAATTTGTCGCAAAAAGTTAAGCTGGGCTCGGGGCGAGGGCTCCTAGCGACGATGCGCACGTGCGAAGTGCAAAGTGCGCCTAAAAGCACCAATAGCGCCTTTATGCCGCCGCTCTCGCCGTCGCTAGCGCACGCGCGCATGCGGTGCGGTGCACCGCACATGTGCGAGTGCATGGCCATGCATACCATGTGTTTCTAGAACAATATGGTATGTCACATGATCATTTAAATACCCTTAAATTTCCCATTTCCCAAGCCATGTGGGACCCACTTCATGATTATTTTCAACCTTATTAAATGTCAATGTTTGAGAGTTAATATCTCTCAAACCAATCAATCAATTTGATTGATTCTTTTTGCAACTTATTCCTTGTAATACAAACTTTAATAAGGTAAGAATCAATATTGGAAAATTCCCAACAATTTTCTAAAATTGGATTTTATCGCATTCCTAATTTAGAAATGTACCTCTCTCTATCCTTTGGTAGGTCATACTAAGCGAAATGTGTGTTTCGACTTGAACCTTTACCATATAGTAATAAAGTCAATCAGAATTCAAAGTAGCCTTAGCCTTAAACTAATAATCCTTGGTGATTGATCATCATTACTATGTGTATAACTTTCCAACCAAATTTCCAAATACCTGCACATTTATGGCCATGTTCTATATCTTAGGATTTTCATAAGTGCCATAGAGATTAGCTCAAATCTCGTAGAAGCGGCCTCACTTCCCGTACTTATATAGGCAAATCTACTAAGGTGCACTTGTACGACTTGCACCCTCCTTTAAGGACATAGATTTATTAAGGGAATAACTCCCACCCTCCTCTTGTTCTTCATACAAGTATGCACTACCTTGAGATGGCATGAAGATCAAAATCTTCATCTTTTAGTGCATCTTTGGTTATAAATACAACGTGTTTTTCCATTGAACTAGAAGACTAGAGCTTACTTTAGTATCTAGTTGGTTTCCACGTGTATGTTACCTCTCTAATTTCATGAGCTTCAAACCCATCTCCCTGAAAGTCTGCCATACTATATCCCTGCCTAGGCCTTTCGTAAAGGGATTTGCCAAATTTCCTTTGGACTTCACATAACTAATAGTAACAGCTTCTTTGCTAAGTTGTTCTCTCACATAGCTATGTCTAAGACTTATATGTCTAGGCTTCTCATTGTATACCTTACTATATGCCCGCGTTAACGCTGCCTCGTTATCGCAGAATATAAAAATAGCAGGCATTGGCTTAGGCCATAGAGGAATTTCTATCAACAGGTCTCTTAGCCATTCTGCCTCCTTAACCGTCATTGCCAAAGCAATAAACTCGGCCTCCATGGTCGAATGTGAAATCATAGTTTGTTTCTTGGAACCCCAAGAAATAGCACCTCCACCTATGGTAAAAATCCAACCACTTGTGGACTTTGTTTCATCTGAGTCCGTGATCCAGTTTGCATCTGTGTACCCTTCCAAAACGGCAGGAAATTCTTTATAAGTTAATGCATAGTCCATTGTGCCCTTAAGATACTTAAGTACTCTAAACACTGCATTCCAATGAACTTGCCCGGGGTTATGAGTAAACCTACTCAAAACACCAACTGCAAAGGCTATATCTGGCCGAGTACATTGCATGATATACATCAAGTTGCCAATAATACTAGAATACTCTAGCTGAGAGACACATTTCCCTTCATTTGCCCTCAACTTGATAGAAGGGTCATATGGGGTAGTAACCGGGGCAAAATTCTCGTGATTATATTTCCTTAAATTTTTCTCAATATAATGAGACTGTGACAAAGAAATAGAATCCGAGGATCTAATTATTTTCATTCCCAATATAACATTGGCTTCCCCCATATCCTTCATATCAAACGATGAAGAAAGAAATATTTACTTTCCAACACAGTATCTAAATCAGTACCAAAGATTAACATATCATTTACATACAAACATATTATCACACCACGTCTTTTATCAAACTTAGAATAAACGCATTTGTCACATTCGTTTATTCTAAATCCATGAGAGAGAACAACTTGGTCAAATCGTTCATGCCACTGCTTAGGAGCTTCTTTTAAGCCATACAAAGATTTGATAAGCTTACAAACTTTTGTTTCGTGGCCCTTTAGTACAAAACCTTCCGGTTGTTCCATGTACACCTCTTCATCTAAAATACCATTTAGAAAAGCAGTCTTGATGTCCATTTGGTGTATAACTAGTTTGTTAATGGACGATAAAGCAAGCAATAATCCTATAGTGCTAAGTCTAGCTACCAGATCATAAGTGTCGAAATAGTCAATTCTTTCCTTTTGTTTAAAACCCTTGGCTACAAGTATAGCTTTATTCTTATCTACAGATCCGTCTGGCTTTAGCTTTTGCTTAAAGATCCATTTGCAACCTATTGGTTTAAACCCTAGTGGTAAATCAGTCAATACCCAAGTTTGGTTTGACATTATCGACTCCATTTCATCATTTATAGCTTCTTGCCACAAGTCAGAAGCTCGAGAAGTTATGGCTTCTCGATATGTAAGAGGGTCATGTTCTACGTTATACATATTAGAGAAATCACCTTCATTTCTACTTCCCTCAACTAAGAATTGGTAGAAATCTGGACCATAGGTTTTTTCAATCCTTGCTATCTTACTTCTCCTTAGTTCACCTCCTTCTCTCATTTCCGGAGTAGGGTGAACTTGATCCTTATCGACTGTGTCTTCACTTTTTCGATTTCTAGAGAAAGAATTTTCAAAAAATTCTACATCTCTAGATTCCAAAATAATATTTTGGCTAACGGATTCCGTTGATTCCATGGTTAAGAATCTATACGCTTTGCTATGTTGAGCATAGCCTATGAAGACACATTCAATTGCCTTTTTCCCCAATTTGGGTCTCTTAGGATCGGTTAGCCTTATTAATGCCATACACCCCCACACTTTAAGGTGTCCAAAAGAAGGATTTCTCTTCTACCATAACTCGTAGGGTGTGACATTAGATACCTTGTGGGGTATACGATTCAATATGTATGTAGAAGTCATGAGTGCTTCCCCCCACAAATTTTTAGGCAAATCAGAAGTAAGTAATAAGGTATTAACCATTTCTTGCAAGGTCCTATTTTTCCTCTCGGCTACACCATTTTGTTGTGGACTATAAGGAGCTGTAACTTGGTGTATGATACCCCAAGTTTCAAATAGATCATCAAAGGAAAGATATTCACCTCCCCTATCCGACCGTAAAATTTTAATCTTACGATCTAATTGATTCTCTACTTCTGCTTTGTAAATTTTAAATTTATCCAAAGCTTCATCCTTAGTCCTTAATAGGTACGTGTAAGTATAACATGAACAATCATCTATAAATGTAATGAAATATCTTTTACCACCCCTTGTTAGGTGACCTTCCATTTCACACAAATCCGAATGTACTAATTCTAATAATTGTGTTCTCCTCTCAACCCCTTAAAAGGGTTTTCTGGCAATTTTAGACTTTACACAAATTGAACATTTCTCTAAACTAGGTGAAGTATTTTGAGGTTTTAAACCCAATTTTACCATACTTCTCATGCGTTTATAATTAACATGACCTAGTCTAGAATGCCATAAATTAAATGGAACAGTAATACAAGCAAATTTAGTATCTTTATTAGCAAGAGTAAGCTTGTACAATCCATTGGTTACATATCCCTTGCCTATATAGTTCCCTCCTTTGGTCAGAATAACACTATCTGACTCAAACAGAATCTAAAACCCAAACTGATTAAGCATACTAACAGCTATAAGATTCTTTCTAACATCGGGAACAAAAAGCACATCCTTTAGGGTAAGCTTCTTTTTGGAGGAGAGATACAACACCATAGTTCCTTTGCCCATGACCTTGGTCGTAGATGATTTTCCCATACAGAGATGATGCCCCTCTGCAACTGGCTCGAGGTCCTTAAACAAATTTCTATTTTTAGCAATGTGCTTGGTTGCACCATAGTCCACCCACCACTCATCATCTTCCCCCATCATGTTGGCTTCGGAAACCACTGCAACGAAGTCCTCGTTGTCAACCTCATTGGCATGGTCCTTTTTTTTGCCTCTTAGCCACTCGGCAATTCTTCTTAAAGTGTCCAATTTTCCCACACTTCCAACAAGCCTTTTTAGGCTTGTCTTGCCGGTTGGTAGAAGCAGAAGCTTGACCATCAAGCTTATGCTTAGAGCCACTTAAGGAGCCATGATCTATCACAAGAGCCTTGGAAGACTTGTTGTCTTCCAACTCAAGCCTATCCAAGTTTCGAGAATTCTCTACAACTTGGATATACTTGACCAACTCTTGCATGGTCATGGCATCCTTCTTTTGTTTCAACTCCTTTCGACATTCTTTCCAAGCTAAAGGCAATTTAGAAATTATAGTAGACACTTGGAAAGACTCGTCAAGAGAGTGGCCCTCCGAAATAATTAAATTCATAATCATTTGCAGTTCATGAATCTGAGTAATAACAGACTTGCTATCTACCATGCGAAAGTCAAACAACTTACTGATTAGGAATTTTTTATTCCCGGCGTCCTCCATCTTATACTTGCTGTCGAGATCATCCCATAGTTCCTTCGCGGTGCTGTTTGCGTACTTGATCTCGTACACGTCATATAAAGTGTCGGACAGCCCTCCCAAAATGTATCCCTTACAGTAGGTGTCATCCTCCTCCCACCTTTGCTTTTGCTTCATTGCAGTCTGCTTTATTACTTCGTCTGCAGCTTCATCCACGATAGGCTTTGGAATAGTGAGCATATAGTCAATCTTCAATGTAGCAAGGAAAAAATACATATTGCTCTTCCATCGCCTAAAGAAAGAGCCATCGAACTTAGCCAGCTTCGAGATGTCGTTGATCACAGGCATCCTTGAAGTATTCTCCATTGTAGCCAAATACTGTTTTAAGTTGTTGGAATATATAAGGCAGTATGGAAAAACTTGACTGGAAAAGCCTGAGTCAAATGCGTTGCACTCTTTCCTTAAGACAGTATTTGCTCCCTTATAATCTGCTTAGGGTAGTAGCAAATCTGCCTCCCAAGATAAAACAGGCAAAACTCTGTTGATCACAGGACATTGCAATCAACAGACAGAAATTTGAGAGATAGAGCAAGAGAGAATTCGAAGTGTGGAAATGATCTGACCATCAGCCCTATTTATAGACACCAAAGGGTGCCTAGAACAGGTGCAAACAATTGTGGCAGTTAAGTGACTCTGCAGATGTCACTTAACAGTCACACTCTGTAGACACAATGAACAGCTGCAATATTTGAACTAAAAGGCACCTTAAACAGGTGCCATTTCGAATTTAAACATATCTGAATTTTGTTTAATTTTGCCAACAGTTACACTGTTTCAGTCCAAAATTGCAACTCCCAGGCTGAATTTGTTGCAAAAAGTTAAGCTGGGCTCGGGGCAATGGCTCCTAGCGACGATGCGCACGTGCGAAGTGCAAAGTGCGCCTAAAAGCGCCAATAGTGCCTTTACACCGCCGCCGCCACGGGTGCGCGCGCGCGCGTGCACATGCGGTATAGTGCACCGCACATGTGCGAGTGCATGGCCATGCATACCATGTGTTTCTAGAATAATATGGTATGTCACGTGACCATTTAAATTGTGATACCCCGAAAATACCGGAAATTAATCTAACCTTGAGTTTGATTAATTAAGGGGTGTTATTTTTATTAAGTAGCAATATGTTGATGATGATTAAGTGATAAGTAGCTAAATAAGGGGTTAGTGTAGTCTTGGGGGTTAAAAATGTAATTTTGGAAAGTTAAGGGGCAAAAATGTAATTTTGGAAAAGATGATAAACGGGATGCATATTTTTATCAAGTAGCATCATTTTGATGGTAATGAGGTGTCAGGGGGCTAAAGGAGGGGTTAGGGTGATTTTGGGGTCAAATTGTAATTTTCTAAAGTCGAGGGGTCAAAATACAATTTTGAAAACTCGAGGGGCTATTTTGCAAATTCTAAAAAATTAGGCCTTATATGTCAATTTTTCAGGAATTTTGGTGTGAGGAGATGCCACCTCATGTGGTGACTAATCTCATATTTTTATATGATTTTATCCTAATTGAAAAAAAAAGACAAAGGGGAAACCTTTCCCTTTCGGGAAAGAAATAAGAACAAGAAGAAAGAAGCAGGAAACAAGAACAAGAAAAGAACAAAGAGAAGCAAGCTTCGGGCAAGGATGAACAAGGGAAGAGAGAGGGGAAAAAGAAAGGAAATTGGTGAAAACGGATGGATTTTCTCATAAGGGTATTCCCTACTTCCTTTGGATGATTTTATGGGTTAAATTCGTGGGTATTTGTATGCAAAAATCAGGTGCAAAGTGGGCATGTACACAGCCATGAACACGGCTGTGTATTGGGTGTTCATATGTATTGTGTTGGTTGTTTTGGGGGTGGGTAATTAGAGATAATGTGTAAGTGTTGATGGGTAAATTGATGCGTGCTCAGTGTGTGCGCGTTTTAGTGTGTGCCGTGAGAGTTTGTGTGTGTGTGTGTGTGTTCTTGAGTTTGTGAGTTACGGGTGAGATTGTGTGTGTGAATTAAGTGTTAAAGAGTGTGTTTAAGCGTGAGTTGAAGAGCAATTAAGGTGTTATAATGCGTTCATAATAACCTGGAATGGATTGGAGGTGAATTAATTGGTGGTTGTGAAGTGGGTGTGGGATGAACATCACGGCTGAACAATGAAGAAGATGATGTGTGTGTGCGTGAAGGTGAACTAGTGTGTGTGTTGATGTGAATAGTGACTGTTTTTGTCAGTAAATGTGGAAATTAAGTAATCAGTTTAAAATTCAAAATTTTAAAACTAGTTAGGGTTAGATTCAGCCAAAGTGAAAAAAAGAGATCCTAGTTATTTTTAGGAGACCTGTATCGTAGAAAACATTCAGACTGTTTCGAAGTCGGGAAGAAGGTGAACGGACGCAGAAGTTTAGAACTTTACGGTGAAATTTAAAATATCAAACGAATGCGGTTTTGTACAAAAATTTTATGAGGACCCTAGGATGTCGAGAAGTTACATTTCTCAACATTTCGGGTCATTCCGAAGTCGTTAGCTATTTTTGGCCGAACGGACTTTTAAACGCTCGGTCCGGATACCGGTTCAGAATTTTTGGGCAAAAATTTTGTAAAATAATTTTTAGCTCAAGAATGACTTTAGGAGGCTTAAAATAGCATTTTAAAGCACTTTTGAGATTTTTCTGATGCCGGGAACCCTCAGGGGGTATTTTGGTAATTTACCACCCAGAGAGGGGTATTTTGGAAAAGTTTTTCCAAAGAACTTGTTAGTCCGGGAAGAGGTATAAGACACCTGAAAAGTTATTTTAAAGTAGTTCTGAGATGTTGGGGTGATGGCCGTCAGGGGGTGTTTTGGTAATTTTGGATAAGTCGGGGGGCATTTTGGTAATTTTTCCTTTAAAATTTTCTGAGGGAATATTTGGTCTATAAATGATGCAGTACATCTAAAAAGTAGTTTTAAAGCGGTTTTGGGGTGTTGGTGATGTAGCGGCCATCAGGGGGTATTTTGGTAATTTGCCACGTTGGCGCTAAATTTTTTAGAACGAGCATAATTTAGCGTTCACAGGGGTGGGAAGCGAGGAATAGTGGTGTTATATCTAAAATGAGGGTTGTTATCGATAATAAGTCGATAAGGCTAGATTAAGGATCTGATTGTCGGATCGAATTAACTAGCTACCGTAAGATGCTATGAAGGATAATGGGTGTCCTAGTATGCTATGATTCGATTCAATTAGCATACCCGAGGTTGATGGTGATGTTGCGTAGGGGTTATCGTGTGTTTGTTGTGAGACGTCGGCAGTCATTGATAGCCGGTATCTCTTCTATTTGGGAACACCCACTACAAGAAACAATGCCTTTAGCGACTGCCAGACGCGGTCGCTAAAGGTATCAACGCGGTCGCTAAAGGGTTTTAGCGACCGCGTTAGAGCGGTCGCTAAAACGGTCGTTATAGGCTAGGTCGCTAAATTTTAGCGACCGCTTTTAAAATTCAGTCGCTAAATTTAGCGACCGCATTGACTACATTTAGCGACCGCCTTATAGGTCGCTAAATATTTTTAATTTAAAATTTTTCTTTTTTTAATATTTTATTAAATTATATTATATCTTTAGCGACCGAATTAGCGAGCGACAATTGCGGTCGCTAAATATTTTAAAATTATTTTTAGAAATATATTAAAAAATTTAGCGACCGCACATATTTAATTTAGCGACTGCCACGTGCAGTCACTAAATATTTTTAATATATTATTTTTAATATTAAAATTAGCAACAGCTTTATTTCATTTAGTGACCGCACATCGCGGTCGCAAAACCTGGCTTTGCCAAAAAAAAAAAATTGCAGGTCAAATAATCTGTCCAAAACCTGTCGCAGAACTAATATCAATTCATAAGCAATTCACATCCAATCCAATCGATCCAAAAACCAATTTAACCTCGGTTGAAATGATTTTGAATGAATGCGTTGAAAGCTTTCAACGCATTCATTCAAAACCGTTTCAACCCCCTGTCCCGCATTCATTCAAACAGCTGCTTGCATTCATCAAAGTATAGATAAACGTTAACATATGCATTAAAATAATAGAATTCATATAGTTAAGTACCGATGATCAATTCAAAACAATAAAATAATATTCATTCCATAAATTTAACCAAACCCCTATCTAAATCACTCGTCGGCAGAACAACTAGCCCCGTCATCGTCTTCTTCATTCCTCGATGAAGAAGGCACGTTCGATCCAACAACATCTTCATTGCCCCGGGGGTCACCGGCACTAGGATCATCGGTATCACCCTGCACGAAGCCATACAAATGATTCAACATCATATATCAAATCAAGATCACATATAGAGCACAAAATACATAAGTAATTGAGAAAATTTGTATTACATGCAGTTTGGGGTCCTTTATAATTACATAACCATCACCGAGCATCATCCGCATGCGCGCATCAAACATTGTGTTGAAGCACTCTTCCAACGTCCCAGCCGTCGCGTTTGACTGAGGACCGGTACAACTGGTCTCGCCTGACGATTGAGGTCTGCCGGCTAGCAACGCTCGTGCGGACTGACGAGGGTGGCCGAGTATACGGTCCTTTCTAGGACCCCCAGTAGCGTCTGACCACAACGATAGCTCGTCCACTGTCTTGTTACCGTCTGGCTGGGAGTTGGCCTGAACTCTCTCTCTAAATAAACTCTGTATAAGAAAAAAACAAAAATGTTAGAGAAATTCTATTGGCCACAATCGCAAAAAATGCAATAGGAATACAAAAGTAATACATGAGTTACGTGCTCACCGCAAATTGCTCGGCGCTCTCAGACACCCACTTCCTATCACTATTCTGGTGTGTGCGCTCAAAATGGCAGAGCCTCGTAGGGGGCCTCCTGTCAGGGTCCTCCTCTATCAACCTCATCTCGTGCACGGCAAATGGACGGGAACCAGCACTGTGCTTCATCTTCTTCCCGCTGTGAGTCATCTCCGTGCCTCGCTCACTCAGCTTCGCCCAATCTGGAGTACTCCAATGCGACACCAGCTGTCCCCACATGGTTCTAGAGAAGTACTCGGGATTGTGGTCCCTGGTCATAGATATATCTGTCGTACCCGCCCGAGCTAGCACCCACCTCCTCGCATTCAGCATCCATTTCTTGTAGTTCTTGGCACAATGCCACTCCCACGTCTGCCTCCCGAGTTCTCGCTCTCCGTTCGACTCAAATTTGAAATAGTCCTGAACATAATTCAACACAATTGAAAAACACAGTTAGCAAGAAAAATTCAGCGATAATTTACTTCTAAAACCGCAAAGTTAAAGCACATAAAAAATGCTGCGCTCCTTACCAAAAACTTCCCCCAAACAAGCTCTTTGTCTGATTCCGTCCACGACCCCCATGTCGCATAAGGCCGTGGGAGGTGAGCCTTGATAATAGGACCGATCTTGGTTCTAACACAATCCTCAACAAAACTAATTACAAGAAATCACAAAGAGATACATCAATCCCAATATAAGTGCGTATTACAATAGAATTGAGCTTTGAAAATTAAAAACATACTAATTGTTTCGGACATGAGCAGTAATCCTCTGCTCTGGGGTGGCTGGAAAAGGTATTCCGCGGGTCATACCTCGCGGTACAGATGAACTAGACGCTATAGATGATGAAAAAGGAAATCATTATATTTATATTTATATATATTGCAAGTAATTGCTTTCAATCCGACATAAAACTAATATCGTCTCACCATGGCCTGAAGCAACTGATGACAATGACGGCTGCTCAGTAGTAGTCGCATCACCAATCCTAGGGAGGGGGGCTGACTGTGCCGAAGCAGCTCCGTGACGGCCACCTCCACGGCCTCGGGGTGCACTGGATCTCGACATATCTACAATGTAGTTCGCCCGAATAATAAACAACTTAAGTGCAAAACTTAGTATGCTAGTAATGTGGCACTGCCGACTATAAAAGACAACCCAAATTAAATAGTCAACCACCATCAATTAATAACTAATTCAATTTAAATAATAAACAGGCATGTCTAAAAGTACATTGACCTCATATTTTTTTACTCTACACAGTCAATCGCTATCACTAATAGACAACGGAACGTCTTCCTCCTCGTTGTCATCTTCGTCCCCTTCGTCTTCATCGTCTTCTTCTTCGTCATCAACGTCTTCCTCAGTATCGTCATCGTCGTCATCACCATCATCATCACGGAGGGCTTTGGCATCGACCTCTTCTCCAGCATGGCCTAAATCACAAAGAGGCTCATCAATAACATCGTTATTCTCCTGAAGCGGTATCACTGTGGGAGCATCATCCTCTCGGTACATCTCAATGAACACATCATCATCAACAAAGCCTCTTTTGGTCTTGATAACAGTATGCCAATTTGGATCCTTCCTTGTCACACCCTTTGCATAGAAGACCTGCGTTGCCTGAGCTGCAAATACAAATGGTTCGTAGGATCCGAGCCTTGACCTCGTATTAACGTCTACAATCCCATGTCGACTAACTCGAATATCAGCTATAATGTCAAACCATTTGCACCTAAACATTACCAGTCGATTACTGCTGCCATAATAGTCTAGTTCAACAACCTCCTCCAACTGCCCATAAAAATCACGTTCGCTATCATTATAACAGTCACCTTTGATCAAAACTCCACTGTTTTGGGTTTGTTTAGTAAGGTCAACTTCCATCGTGTTAAACCTAAACCCGTTGACAATGTACCCTTTATGATACTATACTAGTCTACTTGGGCCAGCAGCAAGCAACTTGAGATGGACATCAACTCCATCATGGAGGGTCTACAACAACAAACAATTTGCACAGAGTATTAGCTTATTACATGCGGTCTATATTATAAATGAACTGTAGGTTTTAGAACTTATGCGCTGTCGGAACCACTCAGGGAACGCGTTGTTTTGCATTTGTTCAAGTTGTCCATCTGATATCCCAGGGTTTGCTAATAACACTTCCTCATCGTATTCACTGCATGTTATATGGCATCGTCGTTATATTATGTTAGTAAATACTATGAGAATGGAGGTATGTACGCAACTACTTACACTATGAATGGTGCAACTTCAGTGCAATTCATGAGAGCGTACAATGTCGCGGCAATATACTCCTCCTCGGAGAGATATCGACTGCTACTTGCTCCAAGTGCAAGACCAAGATGCTTGAATATGGAAAGACGCTCATTGTATTCTGTGTCGACACTATTGTCATTGCGACCAAGTCGATTCATCTTTGTATCAACATCAGTCTCAAAGTAAAGGGAACAGAAGTTGGTAAGCTCCTCAAGGATGTAAGCCTCTGCAATTGAACCTTCAACCCGGGCTTTGTTTCGCACCTTTTTCTTAAGGTCAAACATATACCTATGTAAGAAATAAGGATTGATTTCAGTAATCAACGCACGTGTGCAAGTATGAAATACAATTTAAAGATGGATGGGTGACATCACCTCTCAAATGGATACATCCATCGATACTGCACAGGTCCGCCCACTCTAGCCTCATATGCTAAGTGAATGGTCAAACGCTCCATCGAGTCAAAGAAGGACGGGAGAAATATTTTCTCTAACTTGCACGCTGTCTCAACAATGTTTTTCTCAAGAATCTTAACATCACTCTCTCGGAGCACCTTTGAGCACAAATCGCTGAACAAATGACTAAGTTCAGTCAATGCTTCATTTACTGGTTTCGGCAAGAGGTCACGAAAGACAATTGGTATAAATCTTTCCATGAATACATGACAATCGTGACTCTTTAGACCATAAAACCTACAATCTGTAAGGTTGCAACAGCGTGATATATTAGATGCATAGCCATCTGGCAGCTTCAACATTTTAACCCACTCGCACACCTGTTGTATCTGCTTTTTATCCAATGTATATACTGCTTTCAGCAAAACCAGCTTACCATTAACTATTCGTGGATGCAATTCACGCCGTATACCCATCACCTGCATATCTCTGCGTGCTTTTAAGTGATCCTTTGATTTGCCCTTGACATTCATGACTGTATTAAACACATTTTCAAAAACATTTTTCTCAATGTGCATAACATCGAGATTATTGCACAGAAGGAGGGTCGGCCAATAAGGCAGCTCCCAAAAGATGCATATTTTCTTCCAGTTGTGTTTTTTTCCAAGGCCAGGAAGTTTTAGACTAGCACCACACTTTCCAAATGGTACCGCATCCATGTCAAGGTCCTTTACGCACATATACACTTCCTTGCCAGACAATATGTCACGTGTTTCAAGGCGACGCTCCACAGTTTTATCAAACTTATCTTTTTGCCATCAAAATGGATGATTAGGCGATAAGAATTTTCTGTGACACCCCCAAAAGGAAGGCTTCCCCCCGTGCTTTAAGGTGAAAGCCTTACTCACTTCCATACAATAAGGACATGCTAACCTACCGTGTGTAGACCACCCACACAACATACCGTATGTAGGGAAGTCATTGATAGTCCACATGACTGCTGCCCTCAAGTTGAAGTTCTGTTTAAGAGATGCATCAAATGCTGGGGCTCCAACTTCCCACAGGATTTTTTAACTCAGCGATCAACGGCCGCAAGTACACGTCTATATTTCTACCAGGGCTCGTAGGTCCAGGAATGAGTAATGATAAAAACATGAATTGTTTCTTCATACACATGTCCAGAGGAAGGTTATACGGGACAATGATCACAGGCCACGTAAAGTAGGGTGTGCTAGAGTGCCCAAAAGGATTAAACCCATCGGTAGCGAGCCCAAGTCGCACATTTCAAACTTCTGCTGCAAAAGATGGGTGTCGATAATCAAATTCCTTCCATGCCTCTCCATCGACAGGGTGTCTTAATAAATCGGGAACTTTGTTGCGGACGTGGCTATGCCATCTCATGTGCTCTACCATTTTAGAAGAGTAGTACAACCTTTGAAGCCTTGGTGTCAGCGGGAAGTACCGCAATATCTTCCATGCTATCTTTTTTTATTCCCATTGGTCGGTTTATATCTTGCGTGGCCACAAACTGGACACTCGCTCAAGTCATTGTTCTCCTTCCAAAATAAGACACAATCATTATTGCAAGCATCTATCTTCTGGTGCCCCAAACCAAGTTTCATCATCATTTTCTTAGCACTATAGTACGTGTCAGGCAACTTCTCATCCTCTGGCAACATTTCTTTATTAGGCTTCAAAAAAGCATCAAAACCCTTATCACTTAGACCATGCTCAGACTTTAAGTGTAGCATCCTTGTCACAGCAGATAACTCGGCGTGCTTTGTACTTCCATTCCATATTGGCTCCTCAGAGTCTTGTAATAATTTATAAAATTTTTGTGCACTCTGGTTTGGCTCTTCTTCCACATTAGGGTTACCATCGTTAAAATAGTTATCCCAATTAATCCCACTAGGCCCAGCTTTCATTACCATATGTTGATACTGGGAAAATCCCAGATCTCTAGGACTGTACTGTCTAAACTCAGCGGTGACCTCAGTGGGCACCCTCAGAATTGGTTCCCCGTGATGAGTCCAATTCGTATAGTTACTCATAAAACCTCTACGGAACATATCAAAACTTACATCGTCAGGGGTTTTCCAACTTAACAGTTGACAATCATTGCATGGACATTTAATCGTGCCGTCATCCACAAACTCTCGTTGATTCAAAGCAAATAGAATAAACCCGTTCACTCCCTGTCTAAACTTTTCTGATACCCCAATCCTACTTGGAGCAATCCTCCTTCGCATCCAACTTCTATCCACTGACATGATATATATCTCTCACTGCCTGTTAAACCTATACAAGTCGAGTTCAAAATTAACCTTCAATTTGAAAAATATATATTGAGTACTCACTTACAAGTGAGTGTTAATCAGGGTTAAGTAGGGATGATTAGGGCTAATTAGGGCATATTAGAGCTGAGTAGTGTTGATTAGTGCTAATCTAGGTAGCACGGACACGGACACTACGTCTGATATCGACACCGACCGGGACACCGCAGAAAGGTGCCGGACACGTGTCCGGCAGGTGAGGTGTCGGTAGGTGTCGGGCACCATACCTCGACTCATTTAAAGTGTCGATGCTAATCAGTGTTAATTAGCCCTAATCAGGGGTAATCAGGATTAATTAGGGATAATTAGGGCTAACTAGTACTAATTAGGGCAATTTAATGTTAAGTAGGGCTGATTAGTGCTAATTAGTGTTATTTAGTGTCCATTAGTGTTATTTAGGGCTAATCAGTGCAAATTAGTCCTAATTAGAGCTATTAGTGTTAATTAGAGCTGATTAGTGCTAATTAGGGCTATTTAGTGTCCGTCAGTGTTAGTTAGGGCTAATTAGGGCTGATTATTGCTAATTAGGAATAATTAGGGGTACTCAGTATTAAGTAGGCCTGATTAGCATAATTATTGTCAATTAGCCCTAATAAGGGATAATTAGGGCAGATTAGCATAATCAGTGTTGATTAGTGCTAATCTAGGTAGCACAGATACGGACACTGTGTCCGACATCGACATCGACCGGGACATCGCAGAGAGGTGTCGGACACGTATCCGAAGGTGCTGGTGAGGTGTCGGGGTGTGGTAGTTGTCGGACACCATACCTAGACTCATATAAAGTGTCGGTACTGCGTAGGTGCTAATTAGGGCTAATCAGTGTCAATCACTGTTAATTAGGGATAATCAACGCTGATTAGTGCTAATTAGGGCTATTTAGGCCTATTTAGGGCTGATTAGTGCTAATTATACCTACTTAGGGCTTTTTAGTGTTCATCAGTGTTAATTATGGCTAATCAGGGGTGATTAGTGCTAATTAGGCCTATTTAGTGTCCGTCAGTGTTACTTGGGGCTAATCAGAGTTGATTAACGCTAATTAGGGCTAAACTCATGTGTCGGGGTGTCGGTAGTTGTCAGACACCATACCTAGACTCATGTGAAGTGTCGGTGCTTCCCAAGGGCTAATTAGGGCTAATCAGTGTTAATTATGGTTAATTAGGGATAATTAGGGCTGATTAGCCTAATCAGTGTAGATTAACACTAATCAGAATTAATTAGTGTTAATTAGGGCTAATCAGTGGCTGAACCAAAATTTCACCCAATGGAAGATGAACCTTATTAACTTAATTAACCTATGGCAGATGAACCTAATTAACCTAATTTCAACCCACCATGTCATGTTTCATTTTTTAATTAACCTAATTCCAACCCACCATTTAACTAAATCACATATCTGATATCTCGATCCAATTGGGTCCCATCCTCCATCAACAATCTCAATTCTCAAATGCTCAATGCACATTAAACAACCTAAAATCATCAACAGTCTTAATTCTCAAATGTACAATCAACAACCTAAAATTTTAATAAAATAATCAATGCTCAAATGGGCAAACAATTGTTCAAAATGCACATATCCAATATCTCAATCCAATTGGGTCCCATTCTCCATCAACCATCTCAATTCTCAAAAGTTTAATCCATAATTAACAAGTCAGACCAACGATAATTACACAAATCAAACATCCCAATTGATCATTTGCGACATCACAAACTCAGATTACACAAATCTGGCCATCACAAATCAAACATCTCAATTCTTGGGAAGACAATGGCAGAAAGCATATGACAATTAATCATAGGCTTCAAAAGAATTAAATGAAACATAAACCTTTTCGGGGTTCTAGACTTGCTTCTTAAAAGGCAACAAAGTTGATCCGCTGCTAAAACTGCATGTAACCATGGCACAGTACGAGTTAATTTCATGCTAACAACAATCTCCTAAAAAATCTTGGAGCGAAGGAGATATTGTCGATAAATACAATATACTCCGAATCATTTCTCACATAAAAAGCAAAATCTATTGTAATGAAGTTTATAGCTGGAGTTTATAACTGGAAAAAAGCTCTTGCAAACTCTACCAATCATGATCTTTGTGATGCTTGGGACATTAATAAGCAAATTCTATTTGTAATGAAGCTATATAGAAGGACTGAAATGTGAGATAGAGAAGATGGGGAATATTCCATTCACCAACAACCAAAAGTTGCCTACTCATCAATTATTACCGATGTCTACCCAGGTAATGTAAGTACATTTCTACACGCATTTATGTATTATAACATGCAAATGACCATCAACTAGTCTAATTTGTTCATCACCAAAAGCATTAATATTGCAATAAGAATTCCAGAATCAAAGGGCTGTTAGAGTTTCACATCTTTCAGAAATTCAATAATGCTGAAATTCAGTAATGCTGAAATTGCAATATTAATATTGCGTTAATATTGTAATAATGCTGAAATTCAGAAATCGGGCATTGATATTAAACATGTATTAGATCAATATACTAGAGTTTCACAATAAAATGGATGTTCACAACGTGAAATTACAAAAAGTTAACTGATGCTGATTATAAAAATCATAAAAGATAACCATATGACATGACGTACAACTTGTACGTGCTTCATAAGTGATTCCATGCAATCCCATGTTGATCACACTAAATAAGGCAAAACAACTATGCTTCTTCGATGTAAACGTATCATAGAAGAGGCTTTACCATTACGCTTTCCAGGATCAAATTCCCATTTTTTCCTTTAATGTACTCAACAAAAAGGGAATCTCGTAATAGCACTTCAAATTGCATAATGTTGTAGGTTCTGTTTTTTTCGTTCTCTATTATTACATTTCAATGACCTTTTCATAATAAGATAAGAGCATAATCAGAAGGTCCTTAAGGAAGAAGACAAGCACTGAAAACTTACAGCTCAGAAGGCTACAAATTGCATACACTGTGATGTGAAGGGCCAACCAACCTTCTCAACCAAATTTGAAGTACCCTTAACTTTGAGCAAATTTATAATTAAATTCAGGTGCATTCAATTCAATCACAGGGTGAGTTACCTAGTGTTAACTTACTACATTTCAGTTGCATTTGTTTATACTATAATGACAAAAGTGTGTATGTAAGGCAACTCATGAAAATATCTCGCACTTATAACTGTTGTCTCCATTTTTATTCAGTTCTACTTTTAACCAAAAGAACTCGCGTAGTAAATGTGAATTACATTTTACTACTATTTGAAAAAGAAGGGGTTGCTCTCCTACATCTTCGCTTTATTGAATTATATTATATTCCAAAATCTAATCGACACAACTTTTAATGATGATTCAAAAACGTCATGCACATAAACAACTAGAACCAAAATCCAACTTCTTGATAGAAAGAGCACCACAACTCATCTTATTGATGTTATTCAGTTCTCATCTTAAAATGCTTTAATACGAGACAATGGGACATGAGAAGCATTCTAGCTCATCTTGGTCTCAAATATGCACATACTGCATCTAAGTTAAAACGAGCAAGACCCATAATAGCTCATGTTTATCGGCAATAGGTCTAACCTAAACACATATTAATGTGCAAACTTTTGCACCCACTGTAACTTATCATGACCACAACAGGTGATTAGTAGCCCTAAAAGTCGCATACACCTTCTTGTAACCATCTACCTTTTCACTGCTCTGTGTTGCAATTGGACCCACTGCAATAAGCTAAGTTTAGGCACCCTCTGTTTAACCCCTGAATTATCACTGAACAAAATGAGCTCAAGTGCAAAAAATGTACTGAGCTTGAACTCATTTTGTATATTTGAGTATAAGAATTATGTCAAATAATCAACTATGGGAAAACTCTATATTATTAACTTTCCTTGAATGAACTTGTTTGTGGTATACACTATGATTGAGGAAATGACAATTTCCTTTTGGTCTCCTTACTATATTCTTTTCAATTTTCACCCACTTTCTCTCATATGAAAGTTTGTAGGTTGTTAGTGTATCCAAGACAATAGGAAATTACAGGCAATATGACCCTTACGATCTTTTCATTGAAAACCTTTTGGTTCCAATGACATCTAGTAGCAGTAGAGCCTTAAGAAAACTGAAATTGAATGAACTAAACTAAAACAATCAAATGAGGGAGTAGCTAAACTCTACATACTAACTCTTGCTGCAGAGGCCAAGTTGAACTGCCATGAGCTCATCCATGTTCCACAAGCCATCAACAGGCTAACTTTAGTCTATTGTCTTTCTAATTCTCCACTGCTTTCCATCAGTATCCCCTTCTATAACCATTGAATTCTATGTAGCCTATTGTCTTGCTAAATCTCAACTGCTATGATTTCTGAATCTCCACAATCACATCTGGAGATCACTACCTCAAGAATATGATTAGCTATACTACTTGACTTTGAGTTCTCTCCTCGTGAGAGCTTTGTTGATTTAAACAAGCCTAAACACCCTAAAAAGCCTAAACCTCAAATTACACCCTAAACCCTAAGTTGTAACTCCAAAAATGCATGAACACGATCATACATCACAAAGCATTTAAGAAAACTGATAACTTTAAAATAATCAGCTGAGCTCACCTCTTTAATCTCACCAAAGTGCAAACTAGAGTCCCAAAAACGTTTATCTTTACCAATTTTAAAGACCACCCACATGCAGAGATGATTGAATTCGAAGAAATGTGAGAGGCAGGCAGCTGTTACAAATCGAGTAGAGCACTGAGTGAGAGATCTTTGGATCGACAAATTCAGGGGAAATCTTTTAGGCAAAACAATGAAGTCAAAGGGGAGGTGTTATTTGGAACTAGATACCTTGAATGCTTAGAAGAGGCTAATACAAGAAAACCTTCGAATCCCCAAAATCTTTAATTCGTGCGTTGAAGCTTCTTTCTGCCACTAACGAACTCACATTCAAAAGAACAACCCGAAGAAGAGCTCGTTCATGTGCGGCGTGGGCGGCGGGGTCAATTGATTCGTGGTGTTGTCGTCGCAGGTGGCTCGTTGGCGGTTACTTTTAATTTAGGGCAACCCGAAGACAGAGAGAGAGAGAAAGAGAGAGTGCAGATAAGTTAGTGCAACTAATATATATAGAGCTAAATTAGCGACCGCCATATAGGTCGCTAAATGCGGTCGCTAATTTTAGCTACCGAGTTAGCGACCACCGTATCGGTCGCTAATTTAGCGACCACGTTATCAGTCGCTAATAGCGGTCGCTAAATGTGGCACCATTTTTTTTGGTTGACCGCGCAACTTTTTTCCTAGACTTAGCGACCTATACTTATGTCAGTCGCTATATCGGTCGCTAAATATCAATTTAGCGACCGCCATAAGTAGCGGTCGCTAAATGCGATCGCTAAAGCCATGAATTCTTGTAGTGACCATTGAGGACTTGCGGTAATCTTCTCCTGAGTCCGCCCTATCATTGATGATGATGTTATTGAGGTTGTTGCGTGTTGTTGTAAATTGTAGGCACTTATTGGCAGTCGACATTTCTCTTATGTAAGAACGTTGTTGAGGGATAGCGGTAATCTTTTCCCAAGTCCGCCCTGTTGATAATGTTATGTTGAACTTTTGTTGTTAGACCTGAACACCGGTTGATCTTCTGATCCGGTATTCCTTGTTGAGCTGTGTTGTTGAGGACATAAGGTGGAATAATTTTTCCGTAGTCTGCCCTGTTGATAAAGTCATGTTGCTTGGTTGTAAGGTGGTTAGGGAAATCACTCTAAATGAGTTCCCTGCTGGTTGACAGCGTCTCTTCTATTTACTTAAGATTGAGATGAACATCTCACAAGATGGGACATCAATATGAGGAGGATGGCCTGTAAAACATGATCACTGGCAAAGAGGATGTAGGTCGCGCGAGTCGAGTCTGTCATGTCTGGTCGAGTCTAGTCTGTCGTGTCTGAGTTGCATTGCATTTGATTTTCTTTTGATGTTAATGATTTTAATGACTTGTATTTCATCGATGTTTATCTTTTCAATTTCCTATTTTAGTGTTCACTTGCATAGTCAGTCTGTCAGTCAGTCAGTCTTGTCCATGAGGAGGTGGCAATAATGCTGTTTTGTTGGGCCTTAAAGCCGCTCAGTCTAACAAGTTATGTTGATGCTGAAATTATTGACTACTCTTGATTCATTGCTATCGTTGAGATGATTA